>JAKSZT010053819.1:1803563-1817559 GCA_026826555.1 Tolypeutes matacus | reverse complement strand
AAAAAAAAAAAAAAAAAAAAAAAAAAAAGATGGATCAAAGATCTAAATATAAGAGCCAAGACCATAAAGACCTTGGAAGATAATGTAAGGAAGCATTTACAAGACCTTGTAATAGAAAATGGTTTCATGATCTTCACACACAAAGCACGAGCAGCAAAAGAAAAAATAGATGAATGTGATCTCCACAAAATTCAAAAAGTTTGCACCTCAAAGGACGTTATCAAGGAAATAAAAAGGCAGCCTACACAATGGGAGAAAATATTTGGCAACCATATATCTGATAGGAGCCTAATATTCTGCATATATAAAGAAATCCTACACCTCGAAAATAAAAAGACAAACAACCCTTTTAAAAAATGGGCAAGTGATCTGAAAAGATGTTTCTCCAAGGAAGAAATACAAATGGCTAAAAAGCACATGCTCGACATCGTTAGCTATTAGGGAAATGCAAATCAAAGCTACAATGAGATATTATCTTATACCCATTAGATTGGCAGACTATTAAAAACAGAGGATTTTAAGTGTTGGAGATGATGTGGAGGTATGGGAACCCTCATCCACTGCTGGTGGGATTGTGGAATGGTCCAGCCACTGTGGAGGATAGTTTGGCAGTTCCTCAAAAAACTAACTATCCATCTTCCATACGATCCAGCAATTCCACTGCTGGGTATATACCCAGAAGAATTGAAAGCAAAGACACGAACAGATACATGCACACCAATGTTCATAGCAGCATTGTTCACTATTGCCAAAAGTTGGAATCACCCAGGTGTCCATCAACAGATGAATGGATAAACAAAATGTGGTACATACATACAATGGAATATTACTCAGCTGTAAGAAGGAATAAAGTGCTAACACACGGGATAACATGGATGAATCTTGAAGACCTTATGTTGAGTGAAGCAAGCCAGGCATTGAAGGATGAACAATACATCATTTCACTGATATGAATTAAGGAAATTGAGCAGTCTCCGGGAACAATTGTCTGAAAGATAGGTTAAGAGAAAGAAGAGAAAGTTGTGAGCCATCACCCATACGGACGTAATCTATGGTAAAGTGAAAGAGTGTAGTTGCATATTGAAGAGAAAGGACAAGTGGGTAGTGATATTATTGGGTTTGGTGGTGCAGGGTTGACATGTGGGTAGGTTGGGAAGGATGGATTAGAATACCCAGGATACTAGGGGAAGAGATGGGAGAGGGACCAGGTGAACACTTGGGATTTGTGGGTATGAGGTTGAAAGTACAGCGGTGGGAATGCTCTTATGGAAATATGACAAGGAAGTGTCACTGGTTTAGGGTGTTCGTTGGGGTGGCGTTCAAGACAGGGCACATCTGGAGCAGGTTTCTAGGGAGTGTGTGAGTGGTCATCCTGTCATAATGTGTTGCATCAGTGGGTGGAGACCCACACAATGAGCAGGAAGGAGATGGACTCCCATCTTTGGGAGGACAGATTTGCTCAGAAATAGACAGGTCGGCATCTCTTATGAGCAAGGGCAGTTCCTTATAGGGGAGGACAAACCAGTGTTTCAAGACCTCTTGTTGCATGTAACAATGAATCTTGTCATCCAATGAGTCAAGCCAGGGGGTCATCGTGGGCCCCGGGGGATGGGGAGGGAGGAACAGAATAGAACAAACATGGGGTATTTTGTGGTCAGTGGAAATGTTTTTCATTACCTTACAGTGATGGACACAGGACATGGTAAATATCATCAAAATTTATAAAAGTGTACGGTCTAAAATGTAAACTATACTATAAACCATTGACAATGTTTAGTAGCTATGTTTCACTATTTGTATAACGTTATAACAATGCTACCATCCACTTACAAAAAGGTTTTAATATGGGGTGAGGAAAGGGGGAGGAGTTTGGGTATATGAGAGTCTCTTGTATTCTGTGTTGACTTTGCTGTGACCTAAAAGTTCTTTGAAAATTAAATGAAAAATAGTGAGACACTGGGAAGTAAAGCGAGAAGGTGCCACAGTACAGACTGGACACCAGATATTGCAGTGATAAAAGGCAAAATGTAAAAAAAAAATTTTTTTTAATTTTTTCCCCATTTTTTTAAATATCCCAATCCTTTAATTTTATTTTTAGCTTTTTAATTTAAAGTTTTCATGTATTTTATCTCTTACATTTAAACTTATTGTTATTATTTCATTTTCCTATTAACTGTATTTGGCTATTGTATTGGCTTCATCTTTAAAGAAGCTTTGGATCACAGAAGTGTTAAAACTGGGGTGGGAGAGGATTGTTGGTAGGGGATGTCAGGGATGGGGGATTCATGGGAGGAAGTTCACCTGAACATACATAAAAAGTATATAAAATTGCTCAAATGCTCATAGGGCATGGTAACAGTGGGTGGAGAATCACTCAATAAATGAGATAATACTGAATTCCCATCCTGCAGAGCTCTGTCACATTCTCCAAGGGAGTAGCAACAGTCCCCCAAGTGCAGGGGCAGTGTCTGGCAAAGGAGGATGATCCACTGATGGGCTCTTGCCATCAAGTCTTATGAGTCTTTGCTCTTGAAATTGAAACTTAGCCTATTGTTATGGGGTGCCTAAGGGTTGCATCTTGAGAGCCTCCTTGTTGCTCAAGTATGGCCTCTCTCTAAGCCAAACTCAGCATATGAATGCATTACCTTCCTCCCAACGTGGGACATGACTCCCGGGGATGAGCATCCCTGGCAACGAGGGATTACTACCATGTGCCAACTGGCAATACAACTGGAAAAAGACCTCGAATAAAAGGGGGAAAAGGTAAAGACAAATGAGTTCATATGGCTAAGAGACTTCAAAGAGAGTCGGGAGGTCATCCCAGAGGTAACGCTTATGCACATCTCAGTAGGACCTCAAAGGCTTTCAATGTGGATATCACCCCAAATAGAGGGGCTCCTGAGGGCTCTGGAGACACCCAGTTCCTATATCAGGGTGGATAGCTCCAGAATTTGGTGCCTTATCTGTTGACACTACTTTGGAATCTGTGCTCCTGAGAGTGACAGAGTTGGACTCAAATATGTCTTCTCTGCATATGGTCCATCTGTCCCTTCTATTCAAACCTATATGTGGTGCTGGAGTTTGTAAGTATACTTCCAGAGACTGGAGCCTTTGGGCTGTCAATGTGCCAGCTTGGCCCAGAAACTCGGTGGAGATGCCACTCCTACTCTACAGCTCAATGGACTCACCCAGGACACCTGGCAGGAAGATGATGATGGACAACGGCCATCCCAGGGAATGGAGAGAGTCTGCAGCTGCAGGCAGGATAAGCCCATCCATATTATCCATGGGATATAAGCCCTCTCTCACTTGGAGGTGGAGTGGACATCACTATCCCAGACTCCTCAGGATTGGGGGAAGAGCTAGGGGCTAGAGTGAACTTACTGGTATTCTGTTATAGACATATTGTGATTCAAGCAATGGAGGAAATTACTTTAATGTGGAGCCAGTGGCCACTGGATGCTTTGGGGTCAAGGAGAGGGAAAAGCAGTTGTAATACAGGTGCTTTTTCGGGACTTGGGAATTATCCTGAGTGACATTGCAAGGACAGATACAGGTCATTTTACATCAGCATATAACATGCAGAACTGCGTGGGAGAGAATGTGGTCTGCAAGGTGAACTATGGTCCATGCTTAGTGGCAAAGCCCCAGGATGTGTATATCCATTGCCGGTGATGTGCCACACTAATGAAAGATGTTTATGTGTGAGGTTGTGGGAGGTGTGAGAGGTAGACATATGGGAATACCTGTAATTTTTGTGTAACATTTATATAATCTAAGTATCTTAAAAAAAAAAAATTATTAAAAAAAAAATTCTCAAAATCAATTAAAATAAGAAACATGCTGTGAAAGAAATTAAACAGAATAGTAACTTAGTAGACATTGTGTGCATGTGTGTAAGTGCCTAATCTTTAAATGGTTTCATCATAAAGGACCTCTCTGAGAGGAAAACGCATGAGATGAAATGAGGATTGGTATTTAAACAGTATTCATTTAAACAGCATTTAACTATGCTGTATTACCAAATTTAGTGAGAAACTGCTCAAAGAGGTCAAAGATGCACAAATACGTTATTTGTTTTAAATAATGGCTAATAGTCAATTTAAATTAATTTCACACATTTTTGCTCAATTTCGACATTGTTACATACAAATATATTTAATTATTTTAATAAGTCATGAAGCGTCTTGTTGCCATTAACTATTATTTAATTAATTCCTCTTACCCACTTTACCATAGTTATAGATCTGTTGAATTCATTGTCTTGTAAAATAGGAGCTGGTGAAAAGAATTGAAAGACATTTCTGAATTAGCTCTTTTATCTTTACTGAGGAAAGTGATTACTTTTCAGTGCTAATAACTAAACATGCTTTTATGTAGATTATTTTGCTAGATTTTGACTAAATTTGAGCAGCATAAATATCAGAAATGTTATTTCTGTTACATGATATTTTGGTTATCTTTGACAAAAATCTACCTGATACTTAATGGCTTAATACAACAATTTTTTTAAATGTATTTTTTATTTTTTCTAAAATATAGCTAGATTACATAAAATGTTACATAAAAAAAATGGAAAGCATTCCCATATGCCCCACTCCCCACACCTCCCACATTTCCCCACATTAACAACTTCTTTCATTAGTGTGGTACATTCATTGCAATTGATGAACACATTTTGGAGCATTTCTACTAAGCATGGATTATAGATTACATTGCATTTACACTCTCTCCCACTCAATTCTGTAGGTTATGCCAGGATGTATAATGGCCTGTATCTGTCATTGCAGTGTCATTCAGGACAATTCCTAATCCCGAAAATGCCCCCATATTACACCTCTTTTTCCCTCTCCCTGCCTTCAGCACCTTCACTGGCCACAGTCTCCACATCAATGATATAATTTCTTCCATTGCTAGCACCACAATAAGTCTATAGTAGAATACCAGTAAGTTTACACTAGTCCACTTAGAAAGCTTAGCTCAGAAAGGATTCAGCAGTTTACGGTTCTCTTGAACTATTCATTTTCTATTGAACAATAATGAAGAAGACATGTAAAAAAAGGTGAAAGAAGAGCCAGAATAAAAATGTATATGCTTAAGCTTTTTTTCTTTAGGGATAAATTCTAGATAATTACTAAGATTAAGAACAAACATTAAATTATTATAATCTGTTACTCAAAGATGCCAATGACTGGATATAAATTTGGAATTTGATTTTAAAATGTATGTGAATTGGCACACAATGGTCATTCAAATGGAAACCATATTATTTTTAATTTTCCCAATACTTTAATTTGATAAATGTATGAGCTAATTTATCTTAAAAACAACATTTAGTTTAGATTAAAATTTCAGATATAAAGAAATGTGCTCATATTTTCTGGTAGATACATATGTCTTAACATGTAAACAGTTCTGAATTCATCGTTTATATTTATAAAGATTTTTTTCTTCTAAATTATTACCATCTAAATCTCATCTCACCTGTCAGAAATGTAAGTAAAAATCTTTGAACTTCGAATTTCATAATTCTAATATTAAGAAAAAATATAGTTATATTTTAAACAAAATAGTTTAAATAGTGAGCTAAAGAAACTGTACAAAAGTTATATTTTAAGAGGTGCTTAAGAGAAATTCAGTGATTTTTTTATTACACAGTGGATTTCTGGTTTTATTCTTGTCTAGTACGATATTTATTTGATTTCTTCTGGGAGCAATATTAGGCAAATATTTCTCTAATCCAAAGTTAGACTTTTGAATGTTGGTACCTGTGAAATCTTGAGTAATTCCTTTCTTCTCTTTCTACATTCCTAGCTAAATCATGTCTGTGATGGAAAATTATGCTGATTATATTCCACTGCACGTGTGTTGATGCATTTCTGAGACATTTTTACTAATATTGTATGCCAATATTGCAGCGAATGACTTTTGGGTGGGATTTCCATTTGAATGTTGCAGACCTTTACTGGAAATTCAGGTAGATCATAACATATGAAATTGATTTGTTACTTTAAATTAACTTTAGAAAATATTTTCTCCAGTCACCTTGAATCCAATTTGTCCAGAATAATCTGTGAACCAGGAGGATGGCAATTCAAGTTATTTTGTAAATTGAAACACTGAAACCACTGAAACCACTGAATTAAATTACAGTTAATAGCTCACCATTGTTAAACTGATTATTTCAAAATTAAGCATGAATCTTACAGTGGAGAATTATTTCCTAACTTCCCTTAAAATAAACCAAACAGTGTGAACACATTTGGACTAAATTTACTCTCATTACCTTAAAAGAAGAAAGAAAAATTAAGGCTCATTTTGTATACTGTTATTGACTTTTCCAAGCTAATGCTTCTTTTATATCTCATCAAGATTTGCCAGAGGGATTTGTTGTGTGTTCAGTAGGTGAATGAAAATGCTCTGTTTACTTGTTTCCTTAACTGTGCTCAAGAGAAAGGGAGTAGAAGGAGAATGCACAGGTGAATATTCCTGTCCAGGAACTCAAAGGAAAAGCAGGAGGAATATTCTTCCTTTCCCCCTCATTGGTAAATATTGATTGAACGAACCATTGTATCAAGCATTACTTTAGAGCCAGCTAAGGAGGTAGTACCAGTAGAATAATGGATACATTATGGTCAGGACAGTAGGATAGGAAAGAACTCAAGCCTATGTAAATAAAAAAGCATCAAAAGATTCCAATTTAACAACAATCAAGACAATACAAGATATCTAGACAACCAAGGGGCAGACAAATAATTGTAACTCAGGGTGATTAAGAATGAGAAAGTCAGAAAACAGATAAATAAACAAATTTAGAAAACCCTCTTTAGATCAAATTGTAGAATATGGTAAGCAAGAAAACAAGCATATCCTCATATCAAAAAGGAAAACACCCCTATATTCTCTGTATCTCATAACTCAATATTTCTGGCGTGGAGTACATGAATTAAACCCTGATTAAATGAAGCTGTCAGCTTGTTGTCCAAAGTGTCATTGCTTGCTTAGTCATGAAGAATCAAATGCAGCTCTTGGCTCCTCTTAGGCGTTGTGGGCAGTGAATTAAAAATTTTGACAAAACCATTAACTTCAGATACACCTGTGACATTTACTGAAATAAGGTTTAAGTTAAGAGAGATGTCATTGGGTTCTTACAGGCATATGGTTTTCTAGAATGTCCATATCTGGATTTCTGGAAGACAGTTTTTGTATCAGATATATTTGAACAGTGTATCCATCTTCCTTTGCCATGTAACAAAATTCAATACTAGACATACTAAATCTCTAATCTGGGCTATAACTTTTCTTTCAGTGCATAAAATACAATAGATTTTTTTTTTTTTTTTTTTTTTACCATTTTCCCTCAATAACAATTGAGAAAGGGTACAAGTAAAGAAAATTAAATCCCTAAGAATGCTTCCCCAGTTTTACATAGATGTTGGAGGGTTTCTTTGAGACACTCAAGGGCCATGTCCATTGCTTCATACCTTGCCAAAAATAATAGATCCATGTTTTCAATATGTTCGCAAGAAAAATAGATTTTATTGAAAATGCCATGAGGAAGTAAAAGAGAGTGTTCATGCCACATTGAAAAGAATAAAAACAAATCCCTAAGAATAGTTTATTCAAAAAATGGTGCCAGGAAAATTGGATATTCAGATGCAAAAGAATAAAGATGTACTCCTACCTCATACCATATACAAAAATTTACTCAAAATGGTTCAAAGTTCTAATTATAGGAACCAGGATATCTCAAGTAGCTTACGGAAATACTCACCCAAGAAAACACTTCTTTGTGGAATTCTATTGCTTAGAAAATAAGACTTTCTCTATATCATTCCAGAATAAAGCCTAAAATATCAGCGTTATATGCATTCTAAAATACTGCTATTCTAGAATCTATGAAAAGGAGGTATGAGGATAAAATGGGATCAGGGAGAGACAAAGTAAATTGTCAAGAGGGAGCTTCTTGAGACAGCATACTGTGCAAGGTCATAGAAAAACTATTAATCTCTCTGAAATTCAGTTTTTTCAACTGCAAAATGGGCATAATAGTGGTAATGACCTGGTAGGTATTTCTTAAGATAAACTGATTTGACAAATGTTGAGTGATTAGCTCAGTTCCTACTTCTTAGAAAAACTTCATAGGGCTCCTATTCCCATGTACCTAAATGGCTGATTAAAAAAGCAGTTATTCCAGGTGAGAAGAAAAGATAAGTAAAAAGAATGGAGAATGGAAAGGAAAAAGCTCTATCCAGAGTAAAATAATGTTTTCATGGGAAGAACATTCAAATATTCACATTACTAATTAAAAGGATTTTCCACATTTCCATTTCCTGAGTAGGGAATATTCGAATATCTTCAGGAAAGGGATGTTTTCTTTGTTTCTAATACACAGTTGCATTTGGGGAAACAAACAATAACAAATAAAAGCAACACACACCTCTTGTGCTAAGTTAGATTTGTTCACATCTTACCATTTCTTAGATAATAACCAATTATTGCAAAGGATTTAAAGGAATTGCACAAAGAGAGAAGGTTGTCCCAAGATGAAAGCTCTGTGCATTCTTGGCCCAGCAAAGATTGCAACTCATTAGTAAAAGCAACTACCAATTATAATCTTTTTTGTAGGGATGTGGTTGGGGTGGAGAACATAATGACATTTTATTGTCTATTCTGCCAAGAAATTAAGTGGACTTAAGATAACGACAAAAAACATCAAGCCAAAAATTCACTGCTTGTTCATCCATTCCTATGTGTTTTACCTCCTCATTTCTTCTAAACAGTGTCTCCCAGTAGGATTGAGAAGGGAACCAGCATTCTAGAAATTCTTTTCCCTATGAAACATCTGTTTCTACTAATCTGAAAGGCCACTCAAAAAGACATTTTTTTTTTTTTTTAAGCTACTGTAAGCCAGGGATTGCACCCTAGACCTCGTATGTGGGAAGCCAGCACCACATCGGCTTCCCTAGGTTGTTTTATTCATTTTTTTTTTTTTTCCCCAGAGGCACCAGGAATAGAACCAGGACCTCCCATGTGGGAAGCGGGAGCTCAAGCCACATCTGCTCCCTGGCTACTCAATTTTGATACACGAGTACAACCAGATACCACCTTGCTTTTTCAACAGCCTGTGCTCATACCAAGCTTATTTTTAAACATGACTTCAACATGACTCACCAAGTTCACCTCCACTTCCTTCTTACTTCTGCAAATCCAAATTATGTTTTGATATTCTTTGGAGGTTTTGTCACAAGAAAATATTTCTCCATGTCAAAATTTTCACTCAAGGAAATGTTTATTCAGGATATGTTGTAATAGATCATTAATTTATCAACTATACAATGACACAACTGGACTGGATCTTTGCTAAATAGATATGCCATGACTTTGTCTATACTTTATAACAAAATTTAACCTATGGAGTTGAAATTATATAACCTAAGAAGAGTAAACAATCCCATTATAATTCATAATAACAATGATTATAATGCCTATTCATAGGTATGTATAAGTGCTTTATATGCATTATCATTCCAACAAACAAAACTAGAAAATTGCATCATTGTTTACAGTTTATATCTGAAGAAACAGACTCAGCAAGGTTAAGTTGCAACCTTTGTCACATAGCTAGTCATCCTGACATCTCCGTTCTACCTGGTAGAAGAGAATTGGAAACACAAGATTCACACCTCATCTGTCCACATAAAAACAAGCTCATGCTTATAAAATTATGACTCACCTCTATGACTGGGACAGCCTGCTCTGTCACACAAATTGTTATTAGATCACATATTTAAACCACCTAACCATATAAAGCAGAGTGGTGAGAGTGTGCTGAACTCAGTTTAGGAACCTAGAATTCTGGCTTCAGCTATTTGGGTCCATAAGCTGTTTGAACTTGAAAAGGTCACATAAATTTGCTGCCCTTCAGATTCTTCATTTTTAAAACTGGGTAGTGGTATTAGAGTTAGGAATATTCATTAACATTTACTGAATTCTATGTATCACAAATTTTCTACCATGTGTATGTC
The DNA here is from genome assembly GCA_026826555.1 of Tolypeutes matacus. Classification (NCBI taxonomy): domain Eukaryota; kingdom Metazoa; phylum Chordata; class Mammalia; order Cingulata; family Chlamyphoridae; genus Tolypeutes; species Tolypeutes matacus. The sequence continues at coordinate 1,807,531 of JAKSZT010053819.1, read as the reverse complement.
AACTCATTTATTACTCCGACAAGACAGAAAGTAGTTTGCATTGTTTTTATATGTATATATAGATATAATGGTGACAGATATGTATAATTTATACATGTGTATTGTGTATATATATTGACATATATGAATATGTCATAAGTATAAATGATTATACTATTTCTGTGCATGTAATGATACAAATAGGTATGTGTGCATAGGTATATATGATATATGTACACATAGCTGTACATATTTTTGTATAAATATATATAAAAAACACAATTACAAACATACATCATCTAAATATCATCTCAGTCTCCTCATAAGAAACATTTGCTCAGGCAAGAAGCTCAGATATAGAACAGGTGAGAATGGAAGAGGTCCTGAAGAGATGAGGAGCTAAAATATCCCATCCTCCATAGAATATATGATGGATGGGCTCTCATATGTAGACCTTGAGCTATCCTTTCTAATATTATGCTCTTATTCAGTAAGCTGGCTAGCTCTACAAGTGAGTTGCTTCGAGATACATGATATTCAAATACTTCTTTCTCTCCCTCAGAGTTCCTGAGGACTATACCTTTAATTTCTCCATTTACCTAAAGGCCCAAAAGTGACTTCAGTGAACCAAATTTGTCTTTTTTACCTTAGCTTCCTATTGGTACCTCTGACACTCATGTTGGTTGGGGAGGGGAGGTCATCTCCTATTTTGATGAAGACTTTCTGTAGTTTAAGGAAAATATTCTCCCATGAAAGGGTATCTCTGAGAATTCAATGAAAAAACAAAAGTCAGAGAAAAGCCATTATTCTCATTAGGCTTCCTATACTTGCATTTGCTCTTTTTTGTTGTTAAATTTTTCAACTTTTCATTTTAAATAATTTTAGATTCACAAAGGATGTTGCCAATAAAATACAAAGTGTTCCCATATACCCTTCATCCAGGCTTGCCAATTATTAACATCTTACATAACAAAAGCACAATGATCAAAATCAAGAAGTTAACCACAATACAAAACTGTTAAAGAAATTGTAGACCTTATTCTTAGCTTTTGTTTCTTACTGAGGGTAACAGCAAGATTTCTCAGATTCTGAATGATCCTGGAAGTTGAAAACTCTCTAGGAAAGGTGGTCTTTATCCTCCTGGAAGTGGCTTCTCCCGTACATTTGACCTTCCAAATTAAGACTTTTCTTTGATTTTCACTTCCTTGGTGGGTGCCTTCTAGCATGAAAAGGGAATGATATTTTCTAGCAGTCATGGAGAACGTAGAGCAAACTAACTATGGAAACAGCATAATCTCCTTTGACATACGTTCAGGTGAATGAAGAGAAGGGTTATCTTTACATATGCTGGAGAAAGAATGAAAAACCTAAGAGAATTTAAATAGTGCCTCACTAGAAACTGGATAATTAAGGGCTATTTAAATATTTCACAAACAAAATAAGTTGGCTCCTTATAGTCCTATGTTTCACCTGTTTGTGAAGACCATATATTAATAAACAAACTCATGATAAACGTATTCTTATAGAAACACCATTTTCTCCATGTCATAGTTATTGCTGAGAAGATCCGTTTCTTATTTAAAGATTTAAAGGCAAACATTGACACGTTATGAAATTACCTTATTGTCTTCAACCTTCTACAAAAAAAGCCCAATATTGTTTTGTGATGAAAGGGCTGTTACTTCTTGTCCTTCAAATGATGGCTGCACCTCTTTTTATACATTAATGGAAAAGCATTACTGGCTTGTCTTATAATATTGGGGACCAGAGAAAGAGCAACAGGCTGACTGGTATGCGAATACTTCAAATGTTTTTTAAATTATCCATTGCAAACTTTGACAAAAGGTGAATAGAATCTGGTCATTTTTCATGCATATCTAACAAGTGGGCCCAAAATATTCGGAGAACAAAATTGTATTTAAAATTTGTACAATATCTTGTTGATTAAAACATTTTAGAAAAGTCTTGAAAAGTAAAGAAACATCTTATCCAAAGCATGCAAAGCATGCAACACTTTCAATTTGGATTAGTACATATAAACATTACTACATGTAAGAAACTCTATCGTATTGTTCGTCTTATTTTGGTTTTGTTATGTTTTGCATTAGAATAGTTATAAAGTCAGCAATCCATTATGTTTCCTCTATTAAATAACACCTTTCTTGTGTCAGACCGACTATTGGACTCCATGAACCTCACATCCTGGTGCTACTACTCCTGTCCAACCCATTCCATTGAATGTAGCTGGAACCTGAAAAGTACTTCTAATCAATGGAATATGGAGAAGGCATTCAGATGTCATCCCGGTGATTATATTATATTTCATAAACCTTTGTCTTACTAGCTGACTCAATCTAAAGACTCTCCTTGCTGACTTGATGAAGTTACCATGTCAAAGAAACCCCATGGCACAAAATTGAGGGTGGTTTCTCAGATCTGAGGGGTCTATCCTTTAGCTGATACCTAGCAATTAGCCAGGGTCCTATGGCCCACAGAACAAAGGAGTAGAGGGTGAAAGAAATACAGGAGAAAACAAGTTCCCCTTTCCAAATGCAATCCCAGTTAAAACATTCTTGTGTAAACTTCCAAAAACCTTCCCTACAATTTCAAGCATTTTATGACAGAACCTTCTGCCCCACACACAATTTTCCTGTAAATATTTGTGATCTGAGTAAAAGAAATATAGTAGTACATGGTTATTTTATTGTTTATTCTCTAATCTACTGGTGAGATTAGGTTATTTTCATTGGTTTAATTGTCATTTTATTATCCTTTCAGGTCTGAATTTTCTACTTATATTCTTTGCCCATTTTTCTTCAGTGATTTTTCATTTCTTATCAATTTCTAGGGGTAATTAATATATTCCTAATAATAATTCATTGTATCACAACTAATGTTTAAAATAATTTTTATATTTTCTGATTTGTCTTTTTACTTAGGTTTAGATATCTACTACCCTGCAGAAATATATAAATTCAATCCAGTCAAAATTGAAAAAATTTCCCTTTATGGAAAAACGAAACAAATGCTTTATAAAAAATAATTATTACATGTGACATCTTTTGATTTTTGTTTCTCATTTATTCTTTTAAAAATACTGAGAAACACTAAATTTATTACCTTTTTATTTCTGAAGTTTAGACTCTTTTTGTTCATACAATGATAATTCTAATTATTTTAATATTTGGTACAACATATATTTGTTTAGATGGACCCAAATTTGTATGATTTTCTATGTTCATTATTCCACATACACTTTCTAATCTCTCATCTTGGATAAATCATTGGAGGACTTCCTGATTACCTCCCAGAGTTGATAGGATAATTAAATGATATAAAAACCATAATTGTGGTTAATAATTTATCAATTAATTTTGTTTCCTCTCTATCCCACTCCACAATTAACAAAGCATTAGTGATAATAAGATACAAAAATTAAGCTCTCAACTTAAGAGGAGAAGATCAGATGTTTTCAAGGCTAAAAACTTTTCCTAGAATGTTAAAAAATATCCTGCATGTTTTAAAATGCCAAATTGTATAGAGGGAAGCAGATGTGGCTCAAGCAATTGGGCTCCCATTTTCCATATAGGAAATCCAGCGTTCAATTCCAGGCACTTCCTGGTGAAGGCAAGCTGGTCCTCACTGCGAGCTGGCCTGAGTGGAGAGCTGTCCCACATGGAGGGCTGGCCTGCGTAGGAGCGCTGGCCAGAGCGGAAAGCTGGAGTAGCAAGATGATGCAACAGAAAGAGACAGAGGAAAGACAATAAGAGATGCAGCAGATCAGGGAGCTGAGGTGGCACAAGAGATTGAGTGCCTCTCTCCCACTCCGGAAGGTCACAGGATAGGTTGGTTACTGGTGCCACCTAAAGAGAAGACAAGCAGACACAGAAGAACACACAGCAAATGGACTTGGGGAGCAGACACGAGGGGGCATGGGGAGAGAAATAAATAAATAAATAAATAAATAAATAAATAAATAAATAAATAAA
>JAKSZT010053819.1:1675217-1803553 GCA_026826555.1 Tolypeutes matacus | reverse complement strand
AAATAAATAAATAAATAAATAAATAAATAAATAAATAAATAAATAAATAAATTTAAAAAATGGTATAGAGATCAATTTTGACAAGATCTAATGAAGTTATAGATACACATAAACTTCAACCACTATTCCATTCATACAAATGCACCTTAGTAAAATTCTTGCACTTGTATCCAAGGACAGCACTGCTCATAATGAAAAATTAGAAACAACCTAAATGTCCATTAACAGAAAAATGCAAAAATTATGGTATGTTCATTCTTGAGAAAAGAGCAGTAAAAACAAATGACTTAGAGCAACAAGTATTGTGTTAGCTAGAGGAATATTAACTGATAGAACCTTAAAATGTATAAAAGCACAAATAATATAGAAGGTCATATTTTTCTTACAAAACTTCTAAAGCAGGTATTTCTGGTCGCCTGTCAATTTTACTCCAAATGGTAATGTAGTGAACAGGGTTTTTCTAGCTTGTTCCACCATCTCATAGGAATTTGTCATTATCTTCCTCCTGCAAGCAGAAATGGAAAGATCATGCAAGGGGCATACTTGTTATTTAAAATCCTTGGCCCGGTCTAGGCATATGACCTCTCTTAGTAGCCCACACAATAAAGGAATTTATATTACTAAATAGCTAGCTTTGGTCAGCACATATCAACATTCGTGAATCGCACAAGCATAATATTGAGTGAAAGAAAAGTAAATGGCAGAAGATATGACTGTCATGAAACAATTTACATAAAATTCAAATACATGCAGTGCCAGCTATATAATCTTTAGAAAACACTCTTATATTTAAAAAATAAAGAAATCCTTAGAAAAAATAAACCCCAAATTCAAGATAGTGGTTAACTTTAGGGGATGGGAAATGGGGAGGGGATTTGTTTGGGAAAGGGATATATAAGGAATGTCACTGTGTTGATAATGCTTTATTTCTTAAAATAGATATATGCATATTAGCCTTAACTCCTTTCATGTCTAGAGTATTTCACAATACATATATTTAAAATCTTGGTAAACCATGGCTCGTTAGAGAGAAGTATTTAAGCCATCTGAGACAACTGGCTAACAAGTTTATCATACAGAGGGATATGTGGATAGTTGAAAAACCGACAGTGGGACAGGACAATGCTAACAAAATTCAAAGCATTAATAAATTTTTGCATATACAAGAAGGAAGAGAATAGATATGTTCCTGTGATAAACAAAGATCTATACAGCTGGGATGGGGGAAGGGTGAAGAAGTTGGAAACATTTCGAAATCTACTTGCAAAATCCTAGGAAATATTTCCTATTTCTGATGGATTGACTTGTGTACCCTGGTCTGGACTTGTTCTTGGTCTTTGTCTGAATACTTGTGGGTGTGGACACATTGTAAATAATATCTCTCCAAAATGGGCCCCACTAAATCAAGTTGGGCTTTAATCCAGATTAATGGAGTCCTTTATAGGCAGAGTGAAAGCAAAATGGAGAGACTTCAGTAGAGGCTGCAATGCTGCCATGTGCATTGTCATATGACAGAAAAGCCAAACACCAAGGATTGCTAGCAGTCAGCCTCAGAAAGCCATACTCTTTGGGAAGAAAGCGTTACCTTGCTGATGCCTTAATTTTGGACTTCAGGCTTCAAAATCATGAGGCAATAAATTCTTATTGTTTAAGTCAACTCATTGTTACACTGAAACACTCTCCAGTGTGGAACTGAAACACTCTTTAAGCAGGAAAGATACGAACTTTATGCCCCACAATTTAAAACATGTCCAAAAGTGCCAAGGGGCTTGGCCTGATTGAGGAAAAACATTCATAGGCTGAAGTAAACAAACAGTGTTGCTCATGGTGATTTCCATTAAAAAGGATCTTGAAATCCCATCATCATAGTGAGTTTATTCTATTGACTTCTTCAACTTTTCTTTGCTTAAGAAAAAAGTTCTCATGGTAGGAATGCTTTCAAGTGTTTCATAGCACTTTGTTCTATGTTTTATTGTATTTTCTTCTGCAGTACTGATAATTTCACATTAATCTTCTTGTAGTATTTCATTCTTAGGATATCCCATTACCCTTAAAACTATTTTAATTAACCAATTGACTTACATTTTATACATTAGTACACGTTAAGAAATAAAACATTTATCTGTATACTCACTTATCACCAAACATTAAAGCTTAATTTTTTTTCTTTTAAACCAAATATGAGCAACATAATCTATAACTGTTTGCCATATTTGGAACTGAAAATATATATTGGTTTTTAAGTAATGAGAGAAATCTATAACATTTTACATGACAATCCATGGGACAGAGTTCATTGAGAAAGATTTCACAGAGGACTAATGAATTTGTGCTGGGACTTGTAGCCTATGCTGCATTTAGATGTGAAGAAAAGAGACAGGAACAAGTGTGGAAGTCATTGCAAGATGATATTTATTTAAAATATTTTTTCTTGTTAAAACCACAAATATCAATGTTATATAGAAAGATTGGCAGGTACAGAGGAAAACTATTTTATTCTTTCATTTCCGACTGAATCACAAAATATATATCCCTCCCCATAAAGAGGATTTTCTTTAAAATTTATATGTATAAATCATAATTTACTTCAGTAAACTTGGTATGATCATAGATAAAGTTATAACAACTGCCATACATTCTCAATGAAGGTATTATTGGAAGTAAGTAAATGTGATTAGTGTAAAATATTATTATTAAACTGTGAATATTATTAGTAAGACTGCATAAATATGCTGTAATAAAAGGGTATTTGTTGTTAGTTGCTGTGGAGTAAGTTGCTATACTGTGTTATGGGAACAGAGGCTCAGGTATAACAGAGAATTCAACAAATGACCACTTTATTTCTTAAACAGCAAAAATGATGTAAAAGAGCAGGGGAAGAGATCCCATTGTGGCCAGTCCCCTGGGGAGGCCAACTTCTCAGGTCAGGGTGGGTGGATAGACGCTCTGCATGTCCTGCTTCATATTGGAATTGAGGGACACTGCTGCCTGATTGTTGGGTTTTTATACACCCCAGGGGGTTCCCACCAGTGAGAAAAAAGCACTCATCCAGCAACCCCTGTGCCCTGGCAAGCATTTGAGATATAAGTCCACTCCCCACCCCTGCCAGCATTCTCTTGTGAAATGTAAACATACCAAACACCTGCAGAAAAACAAACAAAAATGGAAACATAATAAATATCTGCAAACAAACAAGCAAGAGGGGAAAAAGTGGGGGGTAGATTAGGGCTGGGAGATGGCTGCTGCTTGTGTTCATGACTTCCCCAGTGGGCCTATTATGTTTAGAGTAGTATGAATCTGAAAATGTAATGGTGATCGTTAGGTTTATGTGTCAACTCAACCAGGTAATAGTGCCCAGTTGTTTCATTAAGCAAGCACTGGAATAATTGCAATAGAAAGGCATTTCATGGACTTTAATCATCAGTGAGTTGATTGCACAGATGGCTGGTTACATCTACAATCAACTGAGGGGACTGCCATCAGCAATGAGTAACATCTATCCAACAAGTAGAAGGCCTTACAAGGGGAAGTGATTTCAGAATTCAGAGAGAGAATCCCCATCTCTACTTCAGACAGCCAGAGTCTTCTGGGAAATTCATCAAGGAGTCCCTGGTTTGCATTCTGGCCTACAGAATTTCAACATCTGCATCCCCATGGTCTCATGAGCCAATTTTATAAAATCTCATAGTATTAACAGATATCTACAGTTAGTTCTGTTTCCCTAAGGAGTGATTCTTGAGAAACAGAATCTTAAAAATGGGATTTCTGAATTGGTTTCGTGATTTTTGCAATTGGCTCTTTATTTCGGTTACAGCCAAGGCACAAATGACTGTTTCCAATAATCAAGAGGCTACTGACAGTCCATGGAGTGAGTTGGTAATAGAGATACACAAAATAATACCACTGGATATGACTATATCCATGCTTATAAGAGGCAAGAACCTGGTGAGAATATTTTTAACACCTTAACAGAGTTTTATGGAGTTAAAAGATACAATGATGTTGGCTGACTGTTCCTAAATATGCTGAATACAGTTACAAAAGAAAAGGATGAGCTGAAGGCTTCAAATTTGCAATTTAAGCACTACCTGAGTGATGTGAAAGTTTCTATGTGTGCTGTGAAAGAAAATCTTGTGTGCAGCCACAGACTTGAGATCTCAAAACCTGGCTCAGAGCCACATTGTATGAGTAGCAGAGTTACAATGGAAACTAAAATCTCAACCTCCAACGGTGTCTCCTCTTAAAGTAAGGGCATTGATTGGAAAGGAGTGGAATCCTGATGATTGGGATGGAGACAAATGGGTTGATGATGAGAGTTGTGGGGACATTGAAACCCTAAATTCTGCTGAGACTTTGGCAGATAAACCTGTAATGGTCTGCTCTGAGGAGACCAACCAATGTTAAGCTTGTATCACCCAACTGCCAGCCTTTCCCAAGGAGTCCAGACCTCCTCCGTGCCCTGAAAAAACCATCACCCAATCTCTACCCATCCCTGAGGTGTCTGCCATCCAACCCCCATCTGAAGAGATTAACCCTGTCTCAACAGATAAAATTGCAAAGGAATGCCCTGAGGTACTTGGCTTGCAAGACACTTCTAATTCCTTTCCTTACTCAACTCCACCACCCCTCTTCTCTTCCAGACCTACAACTAGACTAGAATCAAAACAAACTCCTAAAGTGATGTACAAAATGTGACTCATGAAGAAGCATGTTATACTTTAAAAGAACTATATGAGTTTTCCAATTCATATAAATAGAAATCATGGAAATATGTGTGGGAATGGATATTAAGTGTATGAGATAATGGTGGAAGGAGTATAAAGTTGTAACAGGCTGAATTTATTGATATAGGCCCATTAAGTACAGATTCTGGATTCAATGCTGTAGCTCCAGGGATTAGAAAGGGCTCTAACAGTTTGCTCAGGTGGCGTGGCCGGCTGAAACATGGACCAAAGGATGGCCTATAATGCCTGACATAGAAATGCCTGATTTACCCTGGTGTATTGTAGATAAGAGGATCCAAAGGCTTAGAGAGATTGGAATACTAGAATAGATTCACCATTTAAGATCTACCCACCCACCCCAGGAATGTCCAGAGGACACACCTTTTACCAGGCCTGTGAGGAATAAATTTGTAAGACTAACTACATCTTTCCTAAAAAGCTGTAGTTGCTTTTCTCTGTAGGTCAGATATTACTGTGGGAACTGTGGTCAGAGAACTAGAATCCTTAAACGCTATGGGTATGATCGGTTCCTGGACCGGCAGAAGTCAAGTAGCAGCACTTAATCGCCAAAGTCAAGGTGGGTGTGACAACCACAATGAAAGGCAGACTCAAAGTAGTAATCAAAAAAGTCTAAGTTGCTTAGACCTATTGTGTTGGCTAATAGATCGTGGGGTACCTAGAAGTAAAACAGATGGACAGTCTCCTAAATTCTATTTGATCTGTATAAGCAGAAGAATTCTAGGTCTAGTGAACAAAACCCTAACTTGAATTCCAGAAACAGATAGTTACAGCCCCTTAATCAATTCCCAGATTCAAGACAGTTAACAGACCCAGAGCCCCTTGAACGAGGGGAAGAACAGGTCCCCTTGGTGAAGGATACTATTACACTGCCAAAAATTTATACTGTTACTCTTCCTCCAAGCTTTCCTCAAAGAGACCTATGGCCTTTTACCAAGGTAATTGTGCATTGGGTAAAAGAAAATGATAAGACCTTTTGGGGATTATTAGACACAATTCCAGGAGACCCAAAGTGTCACTGCGGCCCACCAGTCAGAGTAGGGGCTTATGGTGGTCAGGTGATCAGTGGGGTTTTAATTTAGGTCCATCTCACAGTGGGGTCCAGTGGGTCCTTAGACCCATTTTGTGGTTATTTCTGAGTTCCAGAATGCATAATTGGAATGGACATACTCGGCAACTGGCAGAATCCCCTCATTGGATCCTTGACTTGTGGAGTGAGGGCTCTTATGGCCAACTGGAAGCCACTAGAACTGCTCCTACCTAATAAAATAGTAAATCAAAAGGGAGACCAGCTTTCTGGAGAGATTGCAGAGATCAGTGCCACCATAAGGATTTGAAGAATGCAGGGGTGGTGTTTATCACCACATCCTCATACAACTCTCCTATTTGGCCTGTACAGAAAAACAGATGGATCTTGGAGGATTACTGTAGATTATCATAAACTTAACCAGGCAATGACTCCAATTACAGCTGCTATTCCAGATGTGGTATCATTGCTTGAGCAAATCAACACATCCCCTGGTAACTAGTATGCAGCTATTGATCTGGCAAATTTTTTTTCAAATGCCATTAGTAAGGACCACCAGAAACAGTTTATTTTCACCTTGCAAGGCTAGCAATATACCTTCATGGTCCTGCCTCAGAGTTATATCAACTCTCCAGCCCTAGGTCATAATATTGTCTGCAGAAAACTTGATCATCTCTCCCTCCCACAAAACATCACACGGGTCCATGCTGATTGGACCTGGTGAGCAAGAAGTAGGAATTACTCTAGATTTATTGGTAATTTGCATGTGAAGAGATGAGATATAAGTCCAACAAAAATACAGGGCCTTCACCTCAGTGAAATTTCTAGGTGTCTAGTGGTTTGGGGCCTGTTGAGATAGCCCTTCTAAAATGAAGTATATGCTGTTACATCTGGCCTCTCCTATGACCAAAAAAGAGGCACTATGCTTAGTTGGTCTCTTCCGATTTTAGAGACAACATATTCCTCATTTGGGTGTGCTACTCTGGCCTGTTCTTCAAGTGACCAGAAAAGCGCTAGTTTTGAATGGGGACCAGAAAAAGAGGAGCCTCTGAGACAGGTCTAGTTTTCTGTGCAAGCTGTACTGCCATGTAGGCCATATGATCCAGCAGATACAAAGTGCTGGAAGTGTCAGTGACAAATAGAGATGCCATCTGGAGCCATTGCCAGGCCATATGGGAGAATCACAATGCAGACCGTTATATTTTGGAGCAAAGCCCTGTCATCCTCTGCAGATAACTGCTCTCCTTTTGAGAAAGAGCTTTTGGCTTGTTGTTGGGCCTTAGAAGAAATTGAATGCTTAACCATGGACCACCAAGTTACCATGAGACCCAAGTTGACTATCATGAGGTGGGTATTGTCTCACCCACCAAACCATAAATTTAGGAGTATACAGCAGCACACCATCATTAAGTGGAAGCAGTATATATGCAATATGGCTCAAGGAGGTCCTGAAGGCACAAATAAGTTACATGAAGAAGTGGCCAAAATGCCCATAGTCACCACTCCTGCCATACTACCCTCTCTTTTCCAGTCCACAGCTAAGGGTTCTTGGGGAGTTCCTTACCATCAGTTTACTGAGAAAAAGAAAACTTAGGCCTGGTTTACAGATGCTTCTGCATGATATGCTGGTACCACCTGAAAGTGGACAGCTGCAGCATTGCCTCCCCTTCTTGGGATGTCCCTGAAGGACAGTTGTGGGGGAAATCCTCCCAGCTGGCAGAGCTTCAAGTAGTGCACTTAGTTTTCATTTTGCTTGGAAGGAGAAATGGCCAGAGGTGTGTTTGTACACTGATTTATGGGCTGTTATCAATGGTTTGGCTGGATGTTCAGGGACTTGGAAGGAATATAATTGGAAAATTGGTGAAAAAGAGATCTGAGGGGGTGGTATGTGGATAAACTTTTCTGAGAAGGCAGAAAACATGAAAATATTCATGTCCCACATGAATGCTCACCAGAGGGTGACTTCAACAGAGGAAGATATTAATAATCAAGTGGGTAAGATAACCTGCCCTTTGGCTAGTGCTCAGCGTCTTTCCCCAGCTACTCCTGTCATTGCCCAATGGGCTCATGAACAAAGTGGCCATGGAGGTGGGGATGGAGATTATGCATGGGCTCAGCAACATGGACTTCCCCTCACCAAGGATTACTTGACTACAGCCACTGCTGAGTGTCCAATCTGCCAGCAGCAGACACCCACACTCAGTCCCTGATATGGTACCATTCCTCAAGGTGATCAGCCTGCTACCTGGTGGCAGGTTGATTATATTGGACCACTTCCATGGTATTACACTTCCATGGTATTCCACACAGCATTGGTTCTAATCAAGGAACCCATTTCACAGCAAATGATATGCAGGAAAGGGCACATGCTTATGGAATTCACTGTTCTTACCATGTTCCCCATCATCCTGAAGGAGCTGGATTGATAAAACAGTGGAATGGCCTTTTGAAGACTCAATTATGTTACCAACTAGGAGGCAATACTTTCCACGGCTGGGGCAATGTTCTACAAGGGGCTGTGTATGCTATAAATCAGCATCCACTCTATGGTACTGGTTCTCCCATAGTGAAGAATTAGGAATTGAGGGGTAGATATGGGAGTGGCACCACTCACTATTACCCCTAGTGATCCAATAGGAAAATTTTGCTTCCTGTTCCTGCAACATTAAGCTCTGCTGGTCTAGAGGTCTTAGTTCCAAAAGGAAGAGTGCTTCCACCAGGGAATACACAATGATTACATTGAACTGGTTGTTGAGACTGCCACCTAGCTACTTTGGGCTCCTCATGCCTCTGAATCAACAGGCAAAGAAGGGAATTACTGTACTGGCTGGGGTGATTGATCCTGACTATCAAGGGGAAATAGGACTGCACCTGCACAATGGAGGTAAAGAAGAGTTTTCCTGGAATACAAGATATCTCTTAGGGCATCTCATAGTATTACCATGTCTGGTGATTAAAGTCAATGGAAAATTCAACAACCCAATCTAGGCAGGACTAACAATGGTCCAGAATCTTCAGGAATGAAAGTTTGGGTCACTTGACCAGGCAAAAAACCTTGGCCAGCTGAGATGCTTGCTGAGGGTAAAGGGAACATGGAATGGGTAGTGGAAGTAGATAGTGATAAATATGAAATTCAACCATGTGACCAGTTACAGAAATGATGACTTTAATGGTCATGAATATTTCTTCCTTGTTTTGTTATGAGTATGTTTGTATATATACATAAAAAATTAGCTTTTTCCTTATAATATTATAACCTTTTTATTATAACCTTTCCCCTTATAATATTACATAAGTATTATTAGTTTCATATCAAAGTATTTAAGAATGTCAAGTTTAAGAATGAATATTATCCAAGGACTTGCACCCTATTCTGGAGGGAATTAGTGCATTTCCAGTTGAATTCAGGAATATTGTTAGGTGGATATATATGTATGTGTGCATGTGTATGTGTGTGTATATATATATATATATATCTGGTATTGTTTTTATTTAGAGACTAAGTATAGTTTAAGGTGATGTGTATGGCCGCCAAGTTGACAAGTGATGGACTGTGATGATTAGTGTAATCTGTCAATTGGACCAGAAAATGGTACTCAGTTGTTTGGTCAAGTGTGCACTGGGTTAATTGTAATACAAGGGCATTTCTTGAACTTTAGTCATCATTGAGTTGATTGCATAGATGGATGGTTACATCTATAATCAACTGAGGAGATTTCCATCAGCAATGAGTGACATCTCATCCAATCGGTTGAAGGCCTTAAAAGAAGTGATTTCAGCATTCAGATAGAAAATTCCCATCTCTACTTCCGATAGCCAGTGTCTCCTGAGGAATTCATCCAGGATCTTCAGCAGAGCCTCTAGTTTGCAACCTGCACTAGGAATTCAGACTTTTGCCTCCCCAAGGTCACATGAGACAATTTTATAAAATCTCATATTATTTACAGATCATCTGTCAGTTCTGATTCCCTAGAGAACCCTGAATAATACAATAACTAAAGTTCTTAAAGCAAATCATTATTTCAGTAATTGATAACAATAATAAATATTTCTTTGATATGATCATATAGTTTTATTTTTCCTCCACTAGAAGGCAAGGTCCATGAAGACCTAACATTTACTCAGTGGTGTACTGTTATATTTTTATGATCTCAAACAGTGTCTGGCACTGGATAGATGTTCAATGTAATAGTTATATGAATAATACATTTATCATTTATGTATTTTTGCATTTGCAATAGTTATCTATTTATTTCTTTTTCTTCTACATTTATGTCTACATATATACAAATCTTTTACCAAGTGGGAAAAGACTATGTTTTATTTATCACTGAATTTGTATTACATTTTATACTTGAATAATAAAGTCAGATTGAGAAGTAACATAAATCAGAACAATTCTCTAATTGTTTAATTGTTATGTGTACATTGAGTGAACTTGGCGATTAGTTTTCAACAATTAATATGTCCCTAAGCAGGTTTTAAGGAAATAAAAAACCTTAATTTGGCAAAATCTGTCTTAAGACTCTACATTAGTTAAAATAATACTATAACCTCCAGATAACAATATGTCATGTTTAACATATAGAAGCTTATTTCTCAAAATCATGTTAAATCAATCAGGAGAAGACTTTTCTGTAGTTTCTCCCAGTTTCACTCACTCAGTATCCCAAAGCAGACAGAAATTCTATCATCTTCCTCAGATGAATTTGGTCAGTATATGGGGGGAGAAGAGGTGATCATACACAGAGGTGTTTGTGAGCCAAACCTCAAACTGGCATACATTTCTTCCACTCACATTCCATTATTTCAAATCCACAGATGGCCACTCCTAACCACGAGGGAGGCTGGGAAATGCATTCTAGCTGTGTGTGCAAGAGGAAGAGTAGATTGTTTTGGTAAACATGTAGGAATCTCTGCCATAGACCTAATCACCCCATTTCATAGCTCTATTTGGAGTTATGGATTTTACTTAGAGGGAAGTACTACCTAAGGGATTGAGGTAAAGGATTATGTAATTTGGCAAAAAAACATGTGTTGAAGTTGATTGAAAAATCCATAGCTTGATACAGCCTTGGGCTTTGGGACTAAGTTCTTAAAGCAGTCCGAAAATTTACATCCATCAGTATTTTTTGGACCAAGTAGTAAGAAGAGACTTCCAGAAAGTAAGAAGAGAAGTTTTGAGGATAAAAATGAACTCAAGGTCTGGCCTAGAAATTTTCAAACTTTATTCTAATTAATATACTGACAGTATTCAAATCATGTATAGTTTGCAATTCTATGTATGAAAGGGAAACTTATTACAGAGTTGTTAGAAATCTGAAGCTAGCATAAAAAATTTTTCATAAATCTAAGAGATTCATTTATTTATTTATTTATTCCTCAGGGATAAATTATGAACCAAGTTAATGAGAATTGAGGAGCAAGTTAGATTTAAACTATGATCCTTACACAATATCTGTAAAATAAGTTCAATAGATTAATAACCTAATAAATCTTAGGAAGACATTGTCAAATCCCTGAAATGCAAAGGAAATAGATGTTTTGAGTGTATGTCTCATTGATTCACTGTGTATATTATATGAATTTTTGAAAAGTTGCACTATAATATAATTTTGGAAATAAAATCAAAGTGATTTTCTGCAAAAGCTATCAACCCACTGTGTTCATATGAGGGTATAATGAAATGTGCTACAAAAAAAGCAAAAATATGTACCCTGAGTTTCTTTCTTTCATGGACTCTATATTTTGAAACAAGTATTCTAAATTCCTCATGAAGTAGATGTCCCTTTGTGAAAATATATTTCCTTTCCTTCCTTCACATTATCCTAGAGCAGGGGTTCTTAATAAGGGGTCTGTTAACTTGAATTGAAATTCCAAAAAAAAACATTATTCTTGTGGGGATGTGTTGGTGCAAGTGCGATATGTTTATTAAATAATACACAGTATAGTGTGGACTTAGTAATGAGTCCATGATTTTCAACTGACTGGCATCCTTCTTGCACTGTGTTGAGACATTTCAACTTCTGAAAAAGTGTTAGTTATCATTACTGTAGTATAATGAAAAATGTGGCTGATCTTTGTCCCCAGTTCCTGGGAGGTAATTTCTATATTTTCAGAATTTCCAGTAATAGGAACATCTTGTGTTTTTCATGGTGGGACGAAGACTACCCCTGATCATATATTAAGGAGATAACAGAGTGGGGCCAGCCAAACCTGTAGTTTTAGAGTGGTGGCTGGCCATACCAGAAAGAGCAACCATGTGATTGAGGGGTTGGTGCTTTGAGCCTGATCATATCCACCCTACCTCTGGGCTTGATGGGAGGCTGGAGATTGAGTTAAACCTTGTGGCATTGAGTCCACCAATTGTTCATACATAATGAGACCCAATGAGACTCAGGAGTCATGCACCTCCAGTGAGCTTCCACGATTGATTACAACATCTCTGTGTCAGCAGGATGATATGTTGTGACTCCACACAGAGAGGACACAGAAGCTTGTGTTTGAGACCCTCCTAGACCTTGCCATATATGTCTTTTCTTTTGGTTTATCTGTATTCTTTTACTATAATAAAGTGCCCCTGCTTCTAAAACAAATACTATACAATGATTTGGGTTAAACAATTGGAATTTATTGGTTCACACTTTTGAGACTAGAGAAAGTCCATAATCATAGTGTCAGCAAGGCAATGCTTTCTTCAGAAGACTGGCATTCTAGGACTGGCTGCCACAAATCCTTGGTCTTTGGCTTTTCTGTGTTACAAGGCAATGCAAATGGCGATGTCATCTCTTTTCTTTTCCTGATTCCATTGAGTTCTGATTTCTTCCCATGCCTTTCTCTCCATGTTTGAATTTCATTCTGCTTATAAAGGATACCAGTAGTCTGGGTTCTCTTGGACCACACCTTAACTGAATAAGATCTTCAAGAGTTCATATTTACAATAGGTTCATACCCACCAGAATGCAGAATAAGCATATATCCAAACTTGAATACTTAATTCAATCCATCACTTATAAACTATAAATTGTGAGCAACTAGAATGATGTTTTAAACCATTGATTTTGTGGTGGGTTAATATTCACTGATATCATATTGACTGATACTTAGCTGCATTAGTTTATTAATTACTTTTTATTTGGTTAACAAGACCATATAGAAATGAAGCATTATATTAATCATTTAAGCTGTGTGATGATGACTCAATTCATGAGGTTTACTTTAATGACCTTTCTCTACTTTAGGTGTTTACATAGTTTAGGGGTTGACAAAGTTCTCCTTTTAAAGGCCACATAGTAAATATTTTTAGTTTTGCAGGCATAAGGCCTCTTTATAAGTTGTGCTATTATAGCATAAATGCAGCCATAGATAACACAAAAACAAATAAATATGGTTTTGCTCCAATAAAACTTTATTTACAAAAACAGGTGACAGGCCAGATTATTTGAGAGAAGAAATAGCTGATATTTCAAATAGTTTTTATCATTTCCATGTGCCATCACCCTTAAAATTACATTCAATATTAGTTATAAGAAAGTTGCACAAGTGCTTTGGTATCTCAGAAATAGAATATGTGTACAGATAAGAGTCTTTCAAAGACGTATTTGAGAACTTTCAGGCACCGGGCCCCATTTCTGTTCTGCATCTCTGACCTCTAATCAACAATAATCACCTCCTCTATCACCAAACACACACAGGTGACATTTCAATAGACCAATATCTATTCAAGAGGAATATTTGAGCAGTTGTTAATCTCAGCCAAATGTTAAAAGGATAATTCATAATAATCTCTAAGAATGAAATAAATTATTGGCTTAGTTATTTAATTTCTATTTAGGCTGGAATTCTTGTTACTTAATTTTTATTAGGCCATAATTCTTTATAAATAAGGAAATTCCTATTTGGGAATTCTTCACATCTTATTGGAATAAATTACAGCAGATAACAATTTGCCAACTCATAATTTTATGTGGCAGAAAAACTCAAAATCTTGTTCCACAGTAGTCATACTAAATCATTATTGACCAAGAAGTTATTTTAATTAAAGAGTATGAATAAGAAAGGGTTAAAGAAAATGAACTATCCAAAAATACATCCCTTCTCTAGTCCTCCTCAATTAAAAGCAAGTGTTAGTGTTTATTTTGTATGAAAAAAAATTACAGAATATTGATCACAGGAACAATTTGCCAGTTGCACTTGGTAATTATTGTTCATATACTATAATGTTGTTATTTTACATTTATCTGATCTATTCTAGCTCTTTTTTGGTTACTATTTGCATGGAATACCTTTTTCTAAATTTCACTTTTAACCTGGTTGTGTCATTATGTCTGAGGTGGGTCTCTTGTAGACAATATATAGATGGCTCACATATTTTAAATCCATTCTATCAGTCTATGCCTTTTGATTGGGGATTACAATTCATTGACATTCAGTGTTATTACTGTAAAGGCATTATTACTTCATCCATTTTGTCCTTTTGCTCTCTGTTGTCATATCATTCTATTATCTGCCTTCTTATCCTTTAGTTTACCCTTCCTAATAATCTTCATTTCTAAACTTTTCTCCAAATCTCTCACCCTTGTTTTTCCTTTCAGGCTGCAGCACTCCTAGTATCTCTTGCAAATATGGCCTTTTGGTAACATATTCTATCAGTTTTTGTTTGTCTCAGATAATTTTGAACTCACCCTCGCTTTTGAAGGACAGCTTTCCTGGATATAGAATTCTTGGCTGTCAGTTTTTCTCTTTCAAGACCTTAAATACATTACACCACTTTCTTCTCTCCTCCATGGTTTCTAATGAGAGGTTTACTAGAATTATTATAATTAATTTCTCTTATATTTGAATTATTACTTACATTTATAAATATTTGTTACTCTGCTATTTTTAAATTGATTACAGTAAATTTAACCTGGCCTAGGATTCTCTTTTAAAATTTGTAATTTCTTTCAACCTATTTTTTAAATTTATTTTCCAATTTTACAATAAAAGACTTCTTAACAGGTTAAAAAAAAAAGCCATTTATTAAATACTTTGGACAGATCGTATGGTATGTGAATATATCTCAATAAAACTGCTTAATAAACAAATAAATAGCAATAAAGAGCAATAGCAGAAAGAGCAGCTATGTATAGCAGGGGAAACAGAGAGATTGAGAGGTAAGGAATTTTCTTGTTTGTTTGTTTTTTGTTTATTATTATTTTTATTGAAATGATGAAAATGATTTAATAATGATTGAAGTGATGAATGCACAACTATTATACCAAATATCATTGATCATACATGTTGGATAAATTGTATGCTTTAGTAATATGTACCAATAAAATTGATTTGATTTAAAAAAAAAAGGATAGCTCATTTTTCCTGCCCTTGGTTATTACCCTCCAAAGCAGCTTCAACTGTCATGCAAATCAGACTCCAATGGCTCTGTTTTGACAAGTTAAGAGGCATCTCATGTGACTGTTCTCCAGTTGGACAATCATATGTCCAAACACCTCACATTCCATGAGAGCATAATCAGAAACCATCAAACAATAGATTTCTCTATGGCCAAGAACAAGTTCAATCTGGGAACAGAATTTTAGAAGAATAACTTCAAATAAAGGAAAAGAATGTTTTTACTTTAGAGGTATGGCATTCTCTTACTTGTGTGGCCCTCAGTGAACCTTGCCTCCTAGAATTCATATTCCTTTTGAATATGGACTAGCTCTGTGACTGGATTTAAGCATAGAATATTGCAGGAGTGATGTGCCAGTTCTGTAACTAAGCTATAAGAAAATCTGACAACCATTTTGGTGCTGTTGTATGCCCTAAGTAAATGAGGTTCTATGCATGGAATTTGGCTACCCTGTTAGAGAGACCACACAGAGAGGCCATGTGGAGAGGCCACACAAATAAGGGGAGGGTCTGAAACTACAGAAATTTAGACAGAGAGAGACATGGGTTGAGATACCTAGTCATCCTAGAGCTGAACTCACAGTCCAGGGGACCTGCCAGCAGAATGCAGATACAAAACTATTAAAACAGAAGCAGAACTGTCCAGATAGACCCAGCCCAGAATGAAAAGCTGTGAGCAAATAGAATGATATTGTTTTAAACCATTGATTTTGTGGTGAATTGATATTCACCAATAAATAATAGAAGTAGAAATTGGTAACTAGAAATTGGAAGGGGAGTTTTAGTCAGCTAGGCTGCTGAAAGCAATATACTAGATATGGTTTGGCTTTTAAAATGGGGATTTATTTGCTTACAAATTTTACAGTTCTGAGGCTGTGAAAATTTCCAAGACATCATCAGGCAATGCTTTCTCCCCAGGTGTTCCTGGACCTCTTTGTCACATGGCAAGGCATATGGTGGCACCTGGGCTTTCCCTTCTCCTCTGGACTTCCTTGACTCCAGGTTCTTGCTTCTATGGTTCTCTCTCGCTTCATCTATATTCTTTATAAAAGACTCCATTAAGAGGATTAAGAACCACCCTGGGCCATGCCTTAATTGAAGTAACTTAATAAAAAAATCCTTAACTGAAGTAACCGGATCAAAAGGTCCCACCCATAAACAGATTCTAACCCTCAGGAATGGGCCAGCTTTAAGAACATGCTTTTCTGGGGTACAAACAGTCTCAAACTACCATAAGAGGGTATAAAAAGAAAAACTTAAACCTGTGGCATTGAATTTGGGACTGGCCAAAATGAAGAACCGTAAAGGACTACAAGAAGGCAATTATTGGAGGTTGGGGAATCAGTATGCAAATTTCATTTGAGACTGAAGGAAAAGGGACTGAGCTATGTACTGACAAGACAATTAGAGAAACTCACCTGTGGAAACATGTATAATAGAAAATATTTCCAATAAACTTATGAATTTTGTTAAGATTTCTAGTCAGACAGCTCCACGTGCTCACTGACTTCAAAAGGTACACATGGAGACAAACTAAAGAAGCAACTGTTTATTTTCAAGAAGAATCTACAGGAAGCATTTCCAATCTGGACTTGCTGCGTTGGAGAGCACAAACCTTTCATTCCCAGCTGCTGCCTGTAGCAAAAAGTTCTCAAAGTAGAAATGGCCTCAGGACAAAAGTCAAATCCAGGATAAAAATCAAATGTGGCTTTAGGAGTAAGATCATAAGAAGGGTGTTGCTATAAGACACTTTGTAAAGGCCTCAAAAGCACTTAAAAGCAGAGACTCCTAAACCCTCTAAGCCAGAAAAAAAAGAGGCATCGAATGATCTTAAGGGCAGGCCTGGTATGCAATCTCCCCTAAAAAAATGTTGTCCTAGTTTATCAGGGTTGCTAAAACAAAGTACCACAGACTAGTTGGATTAAACAACAGGAATTTATTGTCTCACAGTTTTGCAGGCTAGAAATCCAAAATCAAAGTATCGGCAATCTATTCTTTAGTCTATAGCATTTTGGTAGTGGCTTATTGGCAGCCAGTCTTTGCTCCAGTCACGTGGTGATCTGTCTCCATCTGTGCACTCCTGTTCCTTCTACTCTTCCTGCTAAGTTCTCTGGATCTCTGCCATATTGTATTAAAGCCTATACACTGATTCAATTTGACCTCATCTAAATATGTTTCTGAAGATCCCATTTACAAATGAGTCCACACCTTCAGGACCAGGAGTTATGGATTGAAATCATCTTTGTGGGGGGCATGATTCAATGTACAACAAAAGCCTTCTGAAAACATGAAGGGCTGTTCCATGGCTTCCTCACTACAAGACCAAAGTCGAGCTGTGTCTATTTTGAAGAGATTTGTCCATGTCTTTTGTGTTTCTGGAATGGATTGTACTTTAAATCACAAAGGATCTCAAAGCCTTCAGAGGAATTATAACTTTTTTTGTCTAAAAGCATCAGAGACAGTGCAAAATACAAAGGAGATTGTGTTCTCAAGTTTCTAAGGGGAGGAGGTTGACTGCAAAAATGACTCAGATACACTTATGACCATTAGTTATGGAAAAGAAAAGGTGACTCAGAGTTAAAAATCAAAGGCTCAGATTACAAAGTCAAGAAATTAGGATAACCACTTCTGGGAGCAAAAATGTGCCCTAACCAAATTGATTCCCACCTCAGAGTAGTGGGGAATGGAGATTTATGCCTGGTTGGTTTCAGAAGTACTATGAAGTGCTATATATGAGCCTCCAGACCCTCATTCCCACCCCACCACACACATTTTGTGGGAGTTTCTATTGGACATATTTTGTCCCAGTCTCACCATTGCATATTGATTGGATGTGGGGCAGATAACATGTTTTTTAGTTCAAAGGTCATCTGATACAGAAGGAGTTAACAGACCAAGGAAACCTCATTCTCACTTGGACATAATTTAGATGGTGAAATCCTGGACCTTTAAACATTAATGGAGCAAGACTTTTTGAGAATCTTGAGAGGATGGAAATATTTTGCATGTGTAATATTGTGACTCATTAGGAATCAGAGGGAATACTGTTGGCTCCCACTGAGTCATGCATCTTAGTGTTTATGCCTTTCAAAATTCATATCCTTGTGTAATGGCTTCTCCCTTGACTCTGGGTCACTCTTGTGACTTGCTTTTAGCAATGGAACGTGTTGGAAGAGACTTGCCAATTGGTAGCTCTGATAGTTTGAAGCTTTTTTGGTGAATTACAGAAAAAATTATGTTCTTAGAGTTAATCCATTTCCTGTTGGTGTGGGACCCTTTGAATTGATTGGATTCAGTTGGAGGCCTTTGATTGGAATATCTCAGTGAGGCATGACTCAGCATGGGTCTTGCCCCTCTTGCTGTATGCATATAAATGGAGGACTGAAAGTAGAGACACAGAGGAAGAGAGCTGCCGTTTTTACCCTGCCATGAGAGAGAGCTCCAGGATCACTGTATAAGGCAGGGTTCTCTAGGGAAACAGAACTGACAGTAGATATCTGCAATACTATGAGTATTTATAAAATTGTCTCATGTGACCAAGGGGATGCACAAGTCCAAATTCCATAGACAGGCTGCAAACCAGGGGCTCTGATGAAGGTCCTTGATGAGTTCCCCAGGAGACACTGGCTGTCTGAAGTAGAGATGGGAATTTTCTCTTTATCTTTGGCATTTCAGAGTTTGATTATAACACGGTGTATTAGTCCACAAATGGGTGCTGATACAAAGCATCAGAAAGTTTTTGGTTTTTTATGATTGGGATTTATTTGGGGGTAAAAGCTTACAGTTCCAAGGCCAACTCAAGGCATCACCAGAGATGCTTTCTCACCAAAATCAGCTACTGTTGATCCTGATATGTTGCCACATAGTAAAGCCAGGTGGCCACCAATCTGCAAGGTTTCAGCCTTCCCTTCTGGGCTTCCTCTCTCAGGCTCAACTGCACTCTGCTTTCTTCCCAATTTCAGCTACAAGCTGGCATAGAGCTTGTCTCTTAGGGCTTCCTTTCTCTCTTGCATAGGGCTTGTTTCTTCCCGGACCTTCTATATCAGTCTTGGCCATATTGCTTTCTTCCTGATTTCAGCTGTCAACTATCAGGCAAAATGGCTCATATGTCCCTAAGGTCTCAGCTGTTTTAAGACTTCTCATTTCTGTTATATGCCAGGTTCAAAAAAAATGACAGAGCTCTCTTTTCCTGTGTGTGTGTCTGTCTGTGTGAGTGTCCATTTATATCAGACACAGGAAGGGAGTGGGGACTCAACCTGAACTATGCCCAATGACTTTGTCAAATCAAAAGCCCAAAACAATCTTATAAAAAAATCTAATCAAAGGCCCCTCAGCTGAATTTAATTCAATCAAAGGGCAGCACAAACATAATCTTTCTCTTATTGATATCCATAAAATAATCTCAAACTGCCACAATCGCCTACATCCAGAAAAGACAGAGAAACTCTGAGGGCTGAGAGGTTGGACGCTGTAATCAGAACCACTGCTCTGAGGAGGTTGGGCCTGTGCCCCAGAGACCGGAGAGACTGCGGCTCTCACTCCAGTCAAGCGCCGAGGTGAAGAAACCATCCTTCTATATATGACTGCCAGACTTTGAAATCTGACGGCATACCCTGCAGGGTTTCGGAACTGTTTGTAATGTGTGACCCCAATTTTCCCTCCACTTTCTCCCTCGGGAAATGGGAATGGTTATTCTATGACTATGCCTCCTTTGTATGTTGGAAGCAGACAGCTTGTTTTCTAAGTTTCACAGGTCTACAGCCAAAGGGGAGTTTTGCCCCAAGACAGACTGCATCCCTATAAACAATTTTTATGAGATTTTGTACTTGACATCGCTACTAAAATGATTTAAGCTTTTTGAAATATTGTGAAAGAATGAATACGTTTTGCATATGGAAAGAACATGTCTTCTTGGGATACAGAGGGTAAAGTGTGACAGTTTGCAGTTTTTTGTGAATCTCAGAAAAAGCTATATTCTTGGAGTTGATCCATTCCTATGGGTGTGAGACACTTTGATCGGATTAAATTCATTTGGGGGTCTTTGATCAGAATACTTCAGTGAGGCATGACAAAGGGTGGGTCTTGGCCCTCTTGCTGGAGTATTATATAAATGGAGGACTGAAAGCACAGACACACAGAGGAAGAGAGCTGCCATGTGAGGGAGGACTCCAGAATTGCCGGCAGCTGCAGAAAGACAGAGAACCCCAAGAGACTGAGAGAGATGGCAGAGGCTAGAATCAATGGAGCAGCCTAGAGGGGAGAGATGAGTCATATGCCTAATCGCCCACAATTGAGTTCAGGGAGAAAGTGAGCCAGCAGAGACTGGCTGCCATTTTGCCTTGCCACATGGGAGGAGTCCAGGATTGCCAGCAGCCAGGCTTGAGACAGCATTATCCGATGATACCCTTGTACATTTTCACAGCCTCAGAACTGTAAGGTTTTAACCTAATAAGTTCCCATTATAAAAGCCAATCCATTTCTGGTAGTTTGCTTTAGCAAACTAAAACAGTAGCCTAAGACTTAAGGAAACCTCACAGTTTCCTTTTTTTTTTTCTTTTTTCTTTTTTTTTTTTTTTTTGGCATGCTCTTGGAAACCTTGATCCACCGTTATCTTGGTGTAAATACCATATGGAGAGTACAAATGAGGAGAGGGAAAGTCCCAGAGCAAAAGAGACTGTATCAATGTCCCAGCAAGGCCCAACCTCTAGCTGACCTGGCAGACATAGTCACATAAATAAGTCTTCCACAAGACCAGCAGAAAACTAGTTCAGATGAAATATTGTTAGCAAATAATAATTGTTGTTTAAACCAATAAATTTTGGAGTGGGTTGTTAATGAAGCAATAGATAACATCAGCTGGATAAATCAGCTAAAGGAGTAAAAGTATTGAAGGAAAGTAGACATATATTCTAAATATGTGCATCCTTATCTCCTAGGGGGTATTTTATTTATTTATCTATACATTTGTATATATTCATATAGGAATATGTGAGGGTGCCATTAGAAAATATTGAAAATACAAAGGCTGTGTCCAAATCTGATAGAATTCATCGATTCCTTAGTATCCAGATAGTACTATCAATTGAGACAAATTAATTTAATCAATAGCAATTAGCTAGTATCCATGAGTACATTAACTCAGTACTCATTTAAAATAATAGCAAAATGATTTTTACTTTTTTAGTTTTGTGAAACTAGAGAAAATAAAATGAAAAAAAAAAAAAAAAAACACTGACATAACTATCATAATTTGGCACTCATGATACAAGGCATAGTATTTTCCTATTCATGAACATATGGAAAAGTTGAAAACTGACCTCAAATAATTTCTTTTTTGTCTATACCCAAAGAATTTTAAGATATTCCTATTGCAAAATAGACCTCTATGTAAGCTTTTTGTTTAAACTACTTCCAGTTGTAAACTAGTCTCTACTAGTAGTTCAGCACGTCTGTGAAAGAAATTAGCCCTTTCAGCATTGATAAACCACATAGCTCAAAGGGCTAAGAATTAACCTATGCTTTTATGAAAATGAAATAGAGTAGTAAGTAGACTCCAATGATTCTAACATGTATGACGTCAAAATTTGCCTTCCTACTCATGTCTCTAATTCCTTACAGACCCTTACATTTCCTTCTCTCGTGATTTTGTCTTTCCCCTTAGTTTAATACAGTTGCCATCACCTTAAGGCATTTTATGGACTGATTATTAGAAGATTATGATTAGAAAGCCACAGAGGTGGCAAATATGGTGTAACCATTCTAATGTAAGAATTCATTCAGTCATCTGTTCATGGAACAGATGTGGTGACTTCATATGTAGTATCTAGTCATTTCCCAACTTACAGAAATATGAGAAGTATTCAACTTTAAACTTTTATTTAACTGAAGGAATTTAATAAAATCATAGTTCTTGGACCAACGTTAATCTTCCCAAGTATTTTACAAGATAGTGTCCTTCTCCCCTCCCATTTCACTTGTAAGGAAGCTAAGTTCTAGCCAAGCTTACTGACTTGGCCATATTGTACAATTCTTAAGGTGATATTTGATCCCATTTCTCTCTGATTCCAAAGCCCACATGGTTTTGACCCACCTATTCTAGAATACTCGTCTATTTTAATACATGTTATAATGCTTTGAGACTTCAATATATAATGCTTTGTGATTTATGAGTCCATACAAGTTTCAGAAGACTTGAATTAAAGTTAGAATCTTTGATTAACTCTCTACCAAGTCAGTTCACAGTATACTATACAGTATCTAGTAGTAAAATGTAAAGGTAAACATCCAAGCTGTTATATACAGTTAACATCACTCTTTGCCTTTCTCAAGAGACCTTATAAATCTCACTATTATTTTTAGTCTTTGTGGGTTCCCTGTCATCATTTTCCTAACTCTGAGGTACAGAGAAAATAAAAGAAAGAAATCAAGTGATTTCCTTAGTGCATGTATCATAGCACTTAGAAAAATTAGATTCATATTAAGAAATACAACTAATTAGCATTAACACATCTGGATCAAAAGCAAAAAATTCAGCCAATGATATCTAACATCTGGAGTATTGACAAAATGATCTGCTTTTCACTAATAATTTAAGAATTGCATAAAGAATACTCTCTGTTTTACATATTTTTAAGTTATGAGAGTATTAAATATTTAGTTATGAATGCTGCCTATTATAGGTAAGACAAGAAAGGTAAAACTACACCACTTTCTTGAGAGAGTTGAAAGCAGTCTGAGATAACGAGCTTTACTTACAACTTTCCCTGATCCAGCCATTTTAATTACATCATGCATATTGATGTAGAATGATAGCTCTTAAACCATATCCAATTAGCCTGTATAGACAACTTGGAGTCCCCCTATTCCAATCAATAATTTTTACTTTCCAGCAGAAAAATCACTGTCATGGCAATTGCCATTTTACACATTATATGGTATATGGTGGGTAGGGGACTGTATACATTTATGTAATAGAAACAGAATTCTCTGTGATTACTATTTGAACCACAACATGTATTTGCCTTAAAATAGTGCCTTTAAGAATTGCAAGGCTAAATTACCATTGTGGCAAATATGTTTGCTAGCAGAGTAAACTTTATCAGAGAGTACACAACAAATGAAACTAATGATGTATAAAATAAATCACCAGTTATTTATAGTTGGAAAGCAGAGAAAGCAGCAATTCAAAACCATCATCAGCTAAAAACAATACTAATATCAAAACACTGTTGCCCTAAATTGCAGGGACTCAAAAATTCCCTTTGTTTGCAACATGCATTAGGAGTTTCACAAGGCTGTTTAATGTGGTAACAGACTTCACAGTATGGAACTAAAGTCCTCAATAGACTTGAACTATGCCAACATTGTATTGGAAGATAGGGGTTTTAGTAATCTATAATAACTCAATTCATTACTGATTATTGTGCCATTGCATAATGTTATGCAATACTAAACGTTATGGAGTCTGGTTAGAAACCTGCAAAAATCTTAAAAAAAAAAAAAAATAGACTTGTGCTTGTAGATGTATTTGCAGCCTTTCTAGCGGCCCCACACTGCCCACCAGTGGAACTTATCTTATACTTGGGGAGTCATTACAGTAGATATTCTTTCCTCACTCTAAGTATGACTTTTTAATAGAACAGTGAGTCTTTCTAATTATGTTCTCCATCAGATAATCTGGATTAAAAACAGAAATATACCAGAAAATTCTGATTGATGTATTGGATAAAATTCATCATTCTTCCCTTCTTTGCACAAGACATCATTATGGGTAGAGTGGATTTCTTCTTCACTTGACTCTAGGCTTAGACACTTCATCTTGCTTTGGCCCATATAATGAGGTAGAAATGACAGTGCTAAATTTTGAGAGTAGGTCGTAAGAGACCTTCTGTATCCTCTTCATTCTGCCAGCACCATGAGAAAAGCTTTTTGTGGTAGATGCTGCCCCTTAAGCTTGGGATCCCAAATAAACTCATCTGGCTCAAAGCTACTCCAACTTCACTATTGACTCACAATGTGAGGAAGAAAGACTTTGACAATTTTAGGCTGAAATGGAGTCTTTCAGTTTATCCAGGTCTCTGTGAGACCAAATGATTATTCTTTTAATTCACTGAATCTAGTTAGCTTTGTTACACAGCATTATTGTGGCAATAGCTGACTGATACATGTGAAGTACAAATAGCACACTAAGTGAGTCAAACTTTGAAGAATACTTCAAGTTTGTGGTTTTTGTTATGTTTTTATTAATTCAACCAATTTTTTGAGCTGATACAACAACATGATTCTTTTCTACTATAGTTCTAAAAAAAAAAAAAAAAAAAAAAAAAACATTTACAGATGACTTTCTCAATAAATTTGTGGACCGGGTATGTGCATTCACTTTACAGATTAGAAATCTAAGGCTCAGAAATATTTAAATTGTTTGCTTAAATTAGTACAAACCTATAAAAGGAATGGACTAGACTGAAATTTTCATGAATCTTAAAAAATAGTCCTTTCTCCTATATTTTTATGTGCAACTCTGTGCTTTAGCAAAGTATGAGTCAAAGCAATGAAGATGGCATATCCTGTGGTTTCCAATCTAATATTCAGCCTGAAATATTAGGGAAAGAAGTATTATAAGAAATTTAAGTAATTATAAACCCAACAGCATAAGAAAAAAAGACTATTCCCAGCTGAGTGGATTGGAATAGTCCTAAAAGAAGATAGGATAATAGATGTTGGTTTGGAAATTTGAACAGAAAACAAACAAAAGATTTGGGCACTGGGGACAATTCAGTCTATGGAACCACAGGACTGCAGTTCTGGGCCATGTGTGGAAAGTAGAAGAAATCCTGTTTGGGTGGAGCATAGAACTTGTGAGTTTGTAATAGGTAAGGCTGGAAAGGAGTAGCAAAATTTGCTTGGTGGGTTTTGGAGGAAATACATTTGGGATGCCAATGTACAGGGGACTTACAGAGTAGAAGTTTATTCAGATAAATGTGATTATACTGTTTGCTTAATATGACTTCTTGGGGAAAAAGAAACTTCACAGGTTTGCAGTTGGAACCCTGGGGACTCAGAGTGGGAATGAGAGAAACTGTTGCAGCTAGATGTAGCAGTGGATACACTTTTGCAGAATGGGCAGGGGCTGGAATAAGAAAGTACATGTACTTTGAAGCCTGTAGATTTTAGCTCAAATATCTGCTCTGACATATACCAACTACATGACCTTGAACAAATTACTTAATCTCTATGAGATTCAATTCTGTCAACTGTAAAATGAGGGTAATTATAGATCCCATGCAAAGATCCTAAGGTCTCAAACCACAGGACTATACTCAGGGAGGAACCTCTTTATTCTTCTCAAAATCAAGGACCTTTTGGCCCAAATCCCACCAGTGTCCCTGATTTGTTATTAACTAGTTATTTAATTGGTTACTCTATCCATTAAAATTAATGCAATTTCATGAATATTGTACAAGAATTCTTGCACATTATTCTCCATTAAGCATTGTCGTTGTCCTTATGCTGTGACATTATACTCAACATAATCACATATATTACTAATTCCATCAGTAAATAGTGACTCATACTCTGCTCTTCATATTAATTAGTTTCAAAAATTAATGAAAACTTTTTAATGAGGGATAAATAAGTTATGGTAGGGAAATTTTGAGTAGAACTTAAAGTATGTAAAGCCATTTTCATTTGTGAAGCACTAGAATCTGACCTACTATGTGTGTTTATGCATGTGTGTGCAAGCATATTTGATGTCATTTATTGTACTCTTATACTCTTATGGGTTTTATCTAAACCTCCTTCAGGCACTGTCTTAGTTTGCTAGGGCTTCTACAGCAAATGCCACGGAATGGGTTGGCTGAAAGAATGGGAATTTACTGGCTCACAGTTTTGGAGACTTGAAGTCCAAAATCAAGACATCGGCAAGGCCATGGTTTCTCTGAAGTCTGTAGGGTTCTGATGGTGGCTTAATCTCTGCCTTGGCCACATGGAATGATGTCTCTCTCTGTCCCTTCCTCTGGTTTCTATTTCTATTTCCAATTTCTTATGCTATAAAGACTTCAGGCATATTGGATTAAGGTCCACCCTCATTCAACTTGCCCCTAACTTAACTGATAACATCTTCAAAAGTCCTGTTTACAAATGAGCTCACACACACTGGACCAGGCGTTAGGACCTGAAAATATCTTTTGTGGAGGACATGACTTTAAAGAGTTACTACTTTTTTATTCCATGCCATCAGCTATGAGACAAGTTCTGTGATTTCTAATAATATAAACATTGAGAAAACTTTGGCGATAAAAATGTTTATTATGTTGTAGCATGAGAAATGAATATAAAAGAATCTCAATTCACTCATAACTGTACTCTCAGATGAAGTGTGACAGTAAATCCAGAGATGAAATGAAAGATTAATTCATAGAGATGGCAGTTTGACAGACACATATTACTGCCATATTGTTATTCTTGCAACAGAGAGGATTGCAGTTTTTTTTTTTTTCCTTCATGCCATTTATTCACACATATTTGCTTTAGTTTCCAATTATATAGACAGATTATTTTCAAAAATATGATACTGGGAGGTGCTATTTCATATAGGATTAGGGTTATGAATCAGTTAAGAAATGTTTCCAGTGATTGGAAGCAGATCCTTTGTTGACCACAGTGCGGGGGTGAGGAGGAATGATAACGCAGGAGTGCTGGGCTGAGCCTGAGTGTGCCTAAGAAGCTGGGGCGGCTAGTGGCCCTTGAGGCTCAATTTTCATGAATTAATTTACCAGAGAAAAGAAAGCTGCTCCATGCAGTGGTGGATACAGTTTTGGGAAATGCGCAGGGGATGGAAGAAGTAAGCATGGTGCCGGTTTCTGGGCCCTGTTACAAGGATTGAAGAAATGAAGATAGTGGAGACGATGAAAAGATGCAAAGCTGTTTCATTTGGGATTTGAAGAATCAGGGTCAGTCAAGCGGCAAAGTGAGACCTGAAAGCAGGAATCACATGGTTTGGGGGATTTTGAGAGACAGTGCCCTTTGCAATGGTGTCATCGTGGGCAGATAGGTAGCAGCAGCCATGGAGGGATGCTGTGCAGCAGCTGAAGCATGTGGCAAGGCCATAGGGTGCAGGTGACAAGGGAATACATGAGGGAGCTGTATGTGAGCTGTAGATTTTTAAGAAAAAATCAACTCCTAGGACACTCAGAAATCACTGTTCATGAATTTGAGCTATGCAGCAGGGGAGGGAGGGAGGAAGGGGCAGTTGGCTAGGAGGGGTGGGTGTCTCTGTTACTACACAGATGGGACAAGACCCTGTAGAATTTGTGACCTCATTTGTACTCACAGCTGGTGAGACCTGGGGAAGCAGGCCTCTAAAGGGCTCACCATGTAATGGGGATGACAGAATAATATACATGAAAAGATAACATAATGCAAATGTTCCATAAAAGATATAAAGAACTGCTCTGGGGTCAGAGAAGAGAAATCATTTTGAGCAAAGCTTTGAGGGAGAGTTTCATTTTACATGCTGCCTGTGATGCTTGTCAAACCTCAGAGCCTTGGGAAGCCCTGGCTTTCCCGTCTCTTCTGGGTTGTCACTGTTCTCTGAACTCTGCACGGTACTGGTGTAATTTTTTGTCTATCCTAACCCAGACTGCAAACTCTGGCAAATAAAGGGTAGGATATTTTTGGTATCTGAATTTATTGCATTACATAGTAGATATTCTGTTAATAATCATTGATTTAATGATTAAAAATAATTAATTATTCTATATTATGCTAATTCTGGCAACACAAACCCAAAAGGCTATCATGGTTGGCCTACCCAGAAATACTGATCACCTACAGATATTCCTCAGACATGCAATAATATTTGACAATTTTCCATTTTAAAATTGAATACTATAGCCTGAAATGCATGACTTCTTGAGCACAGTAATACACCACCTTATATCTGCAGTCCCATGACACAGAAGGGACACATTTCCATGAGAGCAGGTGTGATGTGGTGGAAGCCTGGCTCTGCTGCATGTGTGGACCCTTTTATGTTCCCACAAAGGACAGAGGCACAGTTGGAGACCAGCGCTCTGTACGTTTCCTTTCATTGTTAAGATGCCCAATTATTCTTCTATTTCAACATCCTTAATACCTAGGGTTGGCATGGATGCTTCCCTGCTACCTCATCAGGAATACAATTTACGGGAAAAACAAAACTAAAAACTATAATGTAAGAAAAAGCCCTCTACAGAGCTCTTCGTTCTCCTGTTATTTGCACCTGCTCAGCTATCGTAGGTTGTCAAAGCAACCTAAGTGTCCCATAGTATAAATTTAAACTGAGGGCCCACTAACTTCACTGCCATCCACCAGCTGCCATTACACCCAGACCTGCCAGAGTCCAATAGCCTGTGCCTTCATTTATGGCAGAGAGAATGAAGTGCATAGAGATATTCTTAATTAGACTGGTCGGAACTTGGAGAAAGTAGCATTGAAAAGGTAGAATGATTTATTGCAAACTCTTTTTAACTTTCCTCTATTAGTCAGAAACATAATCTGCAGTTGAAGGGGATCGTATGTCTCCCAGGAAGAACCTCTAGTGTTCTAGGAGCTTAATCCAGAACTTTAGGTATTCATCATATGGAAGTCCTAGATTTTTGTGTCACCCAGCTTTTACCTAGTAAAAAGTGGCCCTGGTCCCATGCTTTTCTACTGAGGAATTTTAGAGAAGTGCCCATGAAATGGTCATCTTTTGGTTCAATTAAACTATTTATCTAGCTCCCATTATTTTAGTGTATGAGTCTATTTTTCTTTTATTTGTGCACCATGGTGGTGTTTTTCTAGCCTATCCACTAGCCTCTGTGAGCTTGTTATTCTTTTATGTAAACTCTTTTTAATGCTTCTGATAATATAATGAGCTACATTGATGCTTAACAATTCAACCACGAGATGACATATGATCTATTTTGTGGTCACAAATAGCCGTGAGATCACTGACTCTATCTTTGTCTCTGTCTCTTTCCCTTCACCTCTTCTCTAATTTTTAAAAAATATAACACATTTTTAGTTTATCATCCTCAATGTCACTCCCAAAGTGCTGCCCCATTGCCCACTCAGCAGAAAGCCTCCTTTAAACTGCTTTTCTATTCCAAACAATGGCACTCATTGTTTCTTAGCAAGTTGAACCCAGGTGTTCAACAGGTAGAACTAAACAAACATGCTCTATCCTTGACAAATTAGAGGAAAATACTGCTCTTAGATTTTCAAATTGTGTTCATTTCTTTAATTTGTCAGTATTAATGTCAGAAAGGTTCTAAAGAATTTATAGAAATGCCTCCTTTGAGCTTATCAAAAATAAAACACTCAAAGATGTCAAACTTTCTTTTAGGCAGTTGCTATCTGAATACTGGTATTGGCGAAAGAGTTTTGAACGGGGGGCGGGGGGGGGGGGGCGGAGTAGAAATGATTAACTAGGCCAAAGACAGAAACCTTGTGAAGTAAATGAAAACAGATGGGACTAATGGTTTCACATCACTCATTTTATGTGTCACTGCTGGTCAGTGATTTGTTTCTGTATCACATAATATTTATTATTGGTAACCAGTTAGAGATTTGGTTAACGCAAAGATTCCCAAAAGGGAGAAAAAAAGAGGAGATTTAAAAACGAGTGAAATCTGTATAAGGTCTGTATTTGAGTTAATAGGATTGTACCAATGTCAGTTTCCTGGTTTTGAGAATGTTTTATGGGTATGCAAGATGTTGTCATTGAGGGAAGCTGAATAAACTGCATGCAGGAACCCTCTATACAAATTGTGCAATTTATGTCAGTGTTAACTGATATTAAAGTTAAAAGTATTGCTTTTTGGCCTTTTGGCTAAGGTCAAGTGTAGTATCTGTTCTTATCAGTTTAATAACTGATACGTCCTCTATCCGAGGACAATATATTGAATGGATTTTTGGAACTGGAAGATGGAATAGGGGCTTGCTCCGACCACTCCATGCATAGACCTGGTATTGCAGTACTTCCAGGAACGGTGCACCCCTCTCGGTGGGATGAAAAAAAAATTTAAAGTATTTTAAAAAAATAAAAGATTTAAGCTGTCAATTAAAACACAAGTCTCAGAGAAAGATAAGTGTGGCCAGTCATTTAATCTTTGAATACAAGGAACAGTAAAAATTGATGAAGAATACAGAAGTGGCATGTTTCCTTTACTTTTTTATCTCCCTAAAACTTTTTTTTTGTTTTAGGTATAACACAATAGCACTTGGATTTCATTAGCTATTGCCATTCCAGTAAGTGGTACCAGATTTAAAAACACTACTAATGAGGAGCTGGTCTCCTTAATTTAAAACGTATTTTAATGTTTTTGATCTTTGCATCATATTTTTTTATTGAGGCTCAGAACCTAATTTGGCAGGTCTATCAGAATTCAGCATTCTAACCTAGTTGTGGCAGAGTAGGTCTTATATTTGCCACTGACCTTCTTCAGAGCACTTGTTTTGCATTTCTAAAGGGTTTGACAAAGGTGACAGGCTTGATGATTAAAATCATTTGAATTAAACTTGACAACTGCCAATCTTCACTGTACCAAAATATTTTGTCATACCTTGTATAGCTTAGTGCGTGCTTCAGAAAGTTAGAATTTTCCTTATTTCTGAAATCACTAAAAGAAGGTACAGACCAGCATTTTCTGGTGCTAGATTGTGAGCTCCTCCCACCTGCAACCCTTCGCACTATCCCACATACAAGATGCTACACACACACACATTTCAAGTTTGCTTCACGGTCCAAAGAAATTCTGATATTAGAAGATATATAACAAAGAGAACTAATAATCTCTTCCTTTGTGTTTGGGATGTTTGAAATAAAGTATTGAGATTTTTCTAGATCCTCCCTCATTTTCTTATAATAAACCACAATGTCATTTTCAGAAACCCAGAGGAAAAAAAATTCCCCTCAAACTCATGCCTTTTATGAGGATTTTGTAGTATTCTCTACATATCTAGGTCACTTTTTTGCTTGATTTTTTTTTCCTTGAAGTTTTCTTCCTTGCATTCACAAATATTTCTTGACCATGTAATATGTAAAATACCACTCTATCCTCTGCAGCGGCTAAGAGAAGTAAGCCACAGCCTTGCCCTATCCCAAAGAGATTCAGATTATCTACCATATTGCTAAGGCCTTCATAGCAAAAATCAAAATACGGCAGCTTTTTCGCTCACTTGAGATTTTCAACATATTGCTCTATGTAAGAATAATATTAACATACCTTACATTGTTTACCCCATGCTTTTTCCTTCAAAGTGATTCCTTTGATTGTAACATTTCATTTCTACAGCATTCCTGCTAGGAATTGAGATGGACATTTGAAAGACAGCTGAGTTCTGGAGAGGGTGGAATTTGCCTTTTTTTCCATACAACTAAACATTGCTGGAATCCTGAAAATGATTCGATGTCTCACAGACCTGTTCTTCTGCCAGTGGGCTACATGCATTGGGAGCAAACGGATGATGGATGTCTGTGCATTAGAACAATGGGACAGTTCTTTGGCAACTCAAGCCACAGACCAAGCATTCCTAATTAAGATGTTGTCATTTTACCTAGGGGAAAAGCTTGGCCAGATTCCACTGTGCCCATAAATAAGAGACTGCTGGAAATATGAGAAAGAATAGTTTCAAACAAAAGTAGCCTTACATGATTAAGAACATAATTCAACCTACTACCAAAACTGATTTATGGACCCACTGTACCAGGCCAGTCTACACTTGAGCCCTTTGTGTAGTACACTCCCTAGTGGCAAGATTTGAAATGACATTTTCAAGGTCGGAAATTGAGTTCATCTATTTAAAGTCTATCCCCCTCCTTTTTTTTTTTTTTGGTACTGGGGATTGAACCCGGGACCTCGTGCATGCAAAGCAGGTGCTCAACCACTGAGCTACACCCACTCTGCTATCCTTTTTTTATTTCACCAAAATTTATCATTTCTCCCAAAGAAAA
Organism: Tolypeutes matacus; assembly: GCA_026826555.1. Classification (NCBI taxonomy): domain Eukaryota; kingdom Metazoa; phylum Chordata; class Mammalia; order Cingulata; family Chlamyphoridae; genus Tolypeutes; species Tolypeutes matacus. The sequence goes on along the minus strand of JAKSZT010053819.1, from coordinate 1,771,410 downwards.
AGACTCATTGAATTTTTTTTTCTTAAATAGAATTTTTTATTCCTCAGTGCCATCTTCCAACACACATATGTATGCCCACATGATGAAAAATATGTTTCTATTGTACTCCCTTAGGAAAAGATAAAAGAAAACTTTTTGCAACATAAAATTCAAATTAACTCCTGTTGGTTTCATTGCAGGCATGGAATTTTGCATCTCCCCTCCTCAGACATATTTCCTCACCCTTCTACTTTCAACTGTTCACTTTTCTTTTATGCTCCCTCGGTGGGTCGCAGATCAGCAGTAACACACATGAATATATTTCACTATTTAATTGGGTGATTCTCCCATGAAAATTATTAATGTAAAACATTGAATGGCAAGGCTTGAATATTTTCTCTGAAAGAATATCTACATCACATTTCAAAATATGCAGAATATCGTAAATTGGCTGGTCAACTCTGTATTCAGGGCATTAAAAGAAACATCTGTGTCTCTTTTCTTTTATGAGCACAATCCCATATATACCCCAACATTAAAGGCATTTCCAAGGGAAATGTGTTGCTGAAAAAAAAGGAGTGCTGAATTACTTCAAACTACAAGTCTTGACCTTGTTCTTTTGAAATCTCCTTGTTGTTTTGAAAGGAATTCGGGTTCAGGTTCCTAAATCAGATGAATTTGATGGTCGTTGTTTCATTCCATATGGAGGGCAGTGCATCTCCTGTGTGTCCTAATGCTAGTGTAACTGGGAATTCTCTCCAAAAGCAAGGCAGCACCTTCTGCGCAGCCACTGTTAAAGTTAACTACTCATGTGTAATTCTCCTTCGCTGATCAGCTTTTAGAAAGTGCTGATTTCAGTGTTTGTAATGGCAACAGTCACAGACAGTGCTGCTTTGGTAAAATTAGCTGAGGGATTACCAGGCAAGAGACAGGTGCTTCCAGCAGGAGCAATGGACCTTTGGCAATGAAGATGTCCTGCCTCAGACACCTCCTTCCCTCATCCCTTTATCCTCTGATTGGTTGACCTAATCCTCCAAGACTTTAGGTAGGTCTCAGCAGGACCTCAGGGGCATATTTCCCTCTTGACCTTAGAAGGGAAGACTGAGAAGCAGCACCTAGATATCTGTTCATGATCCCTGGCTTAGAGTGCCAAGCACCTTCGCTTCATTACTTTCCTTTTCTTTCTCTGCAGGAGATTGAGTGAGGAAAAAAATAGGAAAGCCTTCATTTTTATTTGTACCTCTCTATTTTACTTTTAAAAATATGATTCTTTTTATGATGCATGGTGTTTATTCACTTCAGTTTGCCTTGTGTAAAATGATAAAAAATCAGCAAGTTACGCTATCCCCTTTGCTGTTTGAGCAATAGCATTCCTTGGATTTCATGTGACAGTCTTTTGGCATTTATGGTAGAGAAGAAAAATATTAACAATAATGAATAAAGAAAATAAATCACGATAGCTACAGCATTTTGACATTCATTTTCCTTAAGCACAAATCTGCAAGTGTTCCAGAAACTAAAGGCTTGTAGCTCTAGAGCCCAGAGCATACTTGGCTCTTACTGAGTTGGGAGAGGAGGTCAAGAACAAAAGATGTAAGTCAGAGCCTGGAGTTGTTTTCAGTCTTAGTATCTGTAGAAGAATTGAAATCTATTTACACTTGTTTCTAAACTTCTGGTTCCCACTCCCCCTTTGCTGGGACAATTTGCCTACAGGCTTCCATGGTAATTCAGAATGAAATATCCCCTTCTATCTTCCAGAAGTTGAGAGCAGAAAACTTGTGGAATTATAACCTCCATTAGTAAATGAGAAACAGGACTTGATTTTAACCTCAGAATCCATGGAGTTAACATCCTTTGTTTTCTTTTGGATTCATGGTGAAATGATGGATAGAAGGAAAAGAAACTCTGTGTTCTTATTAGAGGAAGATTTGGCGAGAGTATGGATCTTAAGAATGAGCTCCTGGGAACCAGAAATATTTGGAGGCAGGAATATCACGGGTCGTCTAAGGGAGGGGAAAGGAATAATTAGGCTTTTAAAAATCCTCATAAGGCATATTGACTTCTTAAAAATTTACTGATAAAATTAGCATAGGACTTATATGTAAAGTTATAATCTGAACTGAGACAAATTTGAGTGTAAAATGGGGTGCTAAAATAGAAATTTAATAATTTTGAAATATGATTTATTGATAATTATTTTTATCATTCATATTTCATATTCCATTTTATTTATTATATAACAGATTATTATATTGCATATTATATGCAATTCTATTCAAATATTATTTTCTAGACAAAATATTTCTACTAATAAATATATCTCTGGTAAATTTTTAAAACTTTATGCTGCTTATCTAAACATTAAAAATAACAAGCAGAATAATTATTTTTTACATATTTTATAATTTAATCAGTTTCTTAGCTCTATATGTTTGTGAAAAATGTATTTTACAATATAATATTTTATTCTTTATCATGAAATTGTCTCTAATTTCCTTCAAAGTTTCATATTATGGTTAAAAGTTTGCAATTTCAAAACTTTCAAGAGATTTTTCTCTGTAGACTATAATATTTAATATTTTTTAATTAAGAAAGTGGTCTTTCAGGTTCTGAGGTAACTGGTTAACTCCGATAAAATTCTTATGAATGGAAAGTATTCTAAATTTTAAGTATTCTAAGTGTTTTTATTGTAATGTGCAAATATTTCAGTCAAAATATTTTCACAGGTACTCCTCATTGCTTCTATTCATATTAATATGTGCCAATATTTCATTCAAATATGTTTACAGTTTCTATTTTAATACTAGATAGAATTTTCAAATAAATTATTTCTATTTATGACTTTAAAAATATATTTCATCAGATTTAGAAGTTTCAAAATCATAGACCTTTTCAATGAAATATAAATGCATCTAATTAAGAAAAGGAGCTGAAATATAAGGTTTATCCTTAGATTGATTTAGTCTAGAGAGTCTTTGTAGAACTTCCAAATTAAATTTTTTATACCATAAGTGCTTTCTTAATTTATTTTATCTTGTTCCTCATACATTTTGTAGAGATACATGTCAAAGCTTTCCTGTCTGTAAACTGTTTTTAGTTGACCTTTTTCATTACAGATTTACAGCTTGTTTTGAATAATATGCAACTACAATTGAGAAGACTCATTTCAAAAAAATATTCAGTACTATTAAGTGACACTTTTTCAATTTTAAAAGTGCTTTTTTAAAGGCTCAGACTTTTCTAAAATCTGGTTGATGGTGGGAAGGAACGAGAAGTATGGACTGCCGTGCAGAAGTAAATGTTGTATTCAATATGAAGTTCATCATGAGAAACATGCCATTCATTTATTATCTATCTGAGTAACTATCTGTCTATCATCTATCTCTAACTCTCATCATTCATCTATCATTTTGACAATTACCACTTCTATTTAGATTGTAGCTAAACCATTACTTGTTTGGAATCATTTGTAAAATAAGTTTGTACCACAACCAAGTCCAAACTCATAACTGCTATATAAAATTATTAATTTAGCAAAAACCAAGTTAGCAAGAATATTCAGAGTATTCTCTATACAAAGTATGACACTACGTTTCAATCTCTAATTCCCAACCATATTTAATGTAAAGCTATCCTATAATTTTCTATGATTTCCCCTGAACTTGTCCATTAGTAAATAGAGGGCTTGCTTGCAGCTCAAGGTTGTGGTATAGTACAAGGTAAAACCAACTGGTAAACCAAGTGGCTAGCAAAAAGAGCCACATCAAATCCTTCTCCCATCATCATCCATGGCCTGAAGGAGGTAGATGTCACAAGCCATTTATATCTAAGAACACTTGGTTTAATCAGTAACTGTCCTGTATGTTGTCCCTGAAAAGGAAGTGAGGTTCCAGTTATATTAATACATGTATATGTAACTGGAAAAGGTCAGAGGAAAGAGAGTTGATTATCTCTGGCCATTTGTCAGAATTAACCATATATTAAAATAGGACCTTTGTTTCCTGCACGTGCATCACATATACTAAATACAAAAATACAAACTGCAGAAAAATACAAACTGCAGAACTACCAAACTCATCATGGTTTATTGAAGTGCAGTTATTAATAATAATACTTCATTTAAAAGTGAACAACAATTACAAACAAAAAAAACAAAGGAAATTGTTAAACTGGACAGGAAGCTGGACAACATGCATGAACTGAGACTGTCTCAAGAAAACTGGGATATATGTTCTCTCTATTTATATGGAACCCTGAGTAAATAGGTCTTTCTCAGTCTTATCACTGATTAATTGCCTCTAGCTACTTAGATAGAATAAAGATGTGTGAACCCAAATGTAATATTTTATAATAAAGACACAAACAGAACCACTGTCATAGATAAACATTTTTAAAGATATATTTTTAAATTTATTTTTAAAAGATACTTAAATTACACAAAATGCTACATTAAAAAATACAAGGGATTCCCATATGCCCCACTCCCTACATCTCCCATTTTCCCCCACATTAAAAACTTCTTTCATTAGTGTGGATCATTAATTGCAATTGATGAACTCATTTTGGAACATTGCCACTAAGCATGGATTATACTTTACATTATAGTTTAACTCTCTCCCACTCAATTCTGTAGGATATGCCAGGATATATAATGCCCTATATATGTCATTGCAATGTCATTCAGGACAATTCCAAGTCCTGAAAATGCACCATGTTACACCTCTTTTTCCCTCTCCCTGACTTCAGCACCTCCAGTGGCCACTGTCTCCACATCTGTATTAGTCAGTCAAAGGGGTGCTGATGCAAAATACCAGAAATCAGTTGTTTTTTATAAAGGGTATTTCTTTGGGGTAGAAGCTTACAGTTACCAGGCCATAAAGCACAAGTCACTTCCCTCACCAAAGTTTATTGCCACCTGTTGGAGCAAGATGACTGCCTACATCTGTAAGGGTTCAGGTTCCCTGGGTTCCTCTCTTCCCGAGGCTTGTCTCTCTCCGGGCCCAGCTGCTCTGTTATCTCCACAAGTCCAGCTATAGACTATTAGGCAGATGACTTGCTTCTCTTTCCGGAGCCTTCTCTTTTTTCTCACAACCTAGCTTCTCTGTGTGATTACTTCTCAGGGCTCCAACTCAAGACTCTGCATCAGAACCTTAACTCTGTCCTTTGCCATGTCTTTTATCTCTGAGTCCCTACCCACCAAGGGGAGGGCACTCAACACCCTACTGATGTGGCCCAATCAAAGCCTTCATCATTATTTAATCAAGTAAAAGTAAAACCTCTGAATCCAATGCACTCTGATATGCCCAGAGAAAAAGAACAGTTTATATACATAATCTAATATTTCTTTATGGAATTCATCAATAATATTAAACTGCTACAGCATCCATAATATAATTTCTTCCATTTCTAGAATCACAATAAGTTTATAGCAGAATACCAGTAAGTCCACTCTAGTTCATATTTTATTCCCCTATCCTGAGGATTCTGGGATGGTGATGCCCACTCCACCTCTAATTGAGAGGGGCTTCAATTCCATATAGCTGATGGATGGGACTCTCTTGCTTGCAGTTGTAGACTACCTCATTTCCTTGGTGTGGTGGTTGTTCATCCTCACCTCCTTGTTAGTTTTCCTGGGTAAGTCCAATATATATGCATTTTTAAGAGGTATGATCAGACATGGAGTAAGGGAAGATGTTGCAAAAATCAATAATGGCTTGAGGAAACTGACCAAGAAGGAAATGAATGAAGCTACCTTAAAAATAATTCTTTTTAGGGTGACAGAAAAGTTTTGGTGATGGATAGTGGTGATGCAGCACAAGAGTATGAACATAATTAACAGCACTGAATTATATATTTAAATGTAGTTGAAAGGGGAAATTTTAGGGCATGTATATGTTACTAGAATAATTTTTTAAAGCCATACAACTATACAATGCAAACCGTGAAACTTAATGTAAACTATGGACTATAGTTGATAGTATAATTATAATAAAGTTCTTTCATCAATTGCAACAAAAGTACCACACTAATAATGTAAGGTGTTAATAACGGGGGGCAGGGTACAAGGGAATTCTGTATTTTCCTCCATGATTTTTCTGTAAACCTACAACTTATCTAATAAAAAAATGATAATAAGAGCAATTGTCAATTTTAAAATATCCCTGAACCTCCTGATTTGGTCCACACATTTATATGCACTTGTATCTAGATTAATCCGATTCCTCAAATTTTGTATATTTGTTGGACAAGTAAATTATTATCAGCTGTTCATAAGAGTGTGAATTAGTTAAATCTTATTGTGTTGGTGCTAAAAGTTACTTAGCTCATCTGCTGGATGAAGAGCTGGAAAAAGATGTTTGAATTAATTAGCAGGCAATATAGTATTATTTTAAAAATTGGACTTAAATTCTCGTACCCTGAATCCTTTCTACTACACCAGAAGAATGTGTAAAAATAAACTAACTGTATTAAGTTTTTCGTCTTACTGATAATAAAGCTGTAGTATAATTTGGATGTACAGTGAAAAGTGAAAATTTAACAGTCTGATTAATTCGTGATCAATCGTTGGTCTGAATCTTACAAAAAACCTGCTTGGTGAATATTCATGAAAATCATTGTACTCAAATATTTCTGGTACTGTAGTTTTTAAAAAATGATCTATTCACTATCCAGTAAATCAACGGCGTTTTTCTGTTATGTCTTCCTTGCTTATGGACTTAATTGACTTTTAGAGTACCATAAACACAAACACACACACACACAATGCATACAAATATTTGTTTTGTCGATGTTGTATAAAGTATTCTGAACGCACTATCCAAAAAAAGTGCTACACTTTGCTTCAAGAAATAATCTGGGGGATTTTAATTCCTCAACTAGATATGCACTTAATTGGGACAATGTAGAAATTATTTAAATGACACAGCATGCTTAAGGGGTATATATTTATAATCTCTTCCAGTCTGAGAGTCAATGATTCTCTCTATATTTCTATTTCCTAAAGGAAAAAAACCCATCATTTCTTTGGGGGAAAATCAATATCATTATTCTGCCTTTTCCCTCAAAACTTAGCTGAAGAGATCTCCCAAAGCAAGTAATACTGTTCTCACTGATCCACTCCCTATTTCTAGGCAGTGGTACATTTCACATCTTAAAATGCACACATGGAAATATACAATTTAGTGGGCCACTACATCCTTAATAACTTCCTTTTCTCTTTAATAGTTTTTGATTAGTGTATTCATCCCAATCACACATATCAATTTTTCCCTAAACAAGAGGGATTTTCCCTTATGCCATCTTCTCCGTGTCCTGCATAAAAATCCCTACCAAAAAGAAAAGTGACTCACTAATTATGACTGATTGCTTTTCCCCTCCCAGGGTAACTGAGAAATAATTTCAACTAAGTATTCATAGTCAGGGATCATGATGTGATTGCACTCCAGATAAATCTTCCTGGGCCAAAATGCTGCCTGGATGTAGCTTGAACATGGCGTTGCATTCTATCTGTCCTATTCAGCCTGAATAGGCAGATCTTATTGCTAAACCCTTTCAATTCATTCTGCACAATTTAATTATGCTTCAATGTAAACCCACCTGTGACCTCGGGTTTAGTAATGAAATCTATTCTCCAGTCACCACTGTGGAGAGTAGTTAGTTTCATTAGGATGGTGGGAAATAGGAATCTTTAATATTGCTAATAACTGGAAAGAGTCTTGCTCTTTTTGGCTTGTTCTTTTTTAGTTTACTTGCAGGCATTTACTGTTTTCTAGAGGAGATTTTGTGGACAAAGAGCCTTCACTGGAATATTTGAACGAGATTTGAGATGACTCATAACGGTTTGAGTGAGAAAACAAGGAGGAATATGCTTTATTTTTATTTTTTTCTGTACTCTATGCACCAGTGACTATTTTTTTTTAAAATATTCTTTTGCTTCTTTCCTTAAGAGCTAAGAAAAATGAAAGCATATGACATGCAATTAAATGTTAATTTTGTATGAATCTAGGACATTTGATATTCAGTTATTAACTGAAGGTTTTATTTAGTTTGTAATGAGTTTCTTAGGACCCAGTTTCACATTTGACAGGTTCTAGTTAATCAAGGCATAGTAGGTTGAATTATTTACCTGAACAAACACGTGTTAATCCATGTCCCTGTGGATGGGGGAGCCCATTGTTAAGAGGACCATTTGAAGATATTATTAAAGGTGTGACCAACTGAATCAGGGTGTGTCTCCATTCATCTTACTGGAGGCCTTATAAAGAGAGCCATGAAGTCACAGAAACCAAGAAAGACAGGACATCAACATGTGATGGAAGGCAGAGAGGCAAGCCAAGGAATTGCAAGGACTGAGCCAAGGCAGTGCCAGAATACTGAAGACTTTAGGGAGAAAGTATTGCTCTGCCAGTGCCTTGATTTTGGACTTCTAGCCTCTCAAACTATGAACCATTATATTCTTGTTTAAGTCAGCCTGTTGCATGGTAGTTGTCATAAAAACCTGGGAAACTAAGTCACAAGGGATGGGGTTCTCATTAGAGAAAGTCATCAGCAAGTCTTCAATTCAAACATATATGATTTTAACAGAACTTCTTTGGGTTGCCAGGTTCCAAGTGTAACACCTCAGTTTCTAAGTCTCATCCCCAACTTCTTCTGCTCTGGGTCTCTTGAGTTTTCTGCCAAGCAGTGTCCAGACATCCACCAGGATTGTGGGGGTTCTTCAGAATATAGTGTGCAGGCCATTTTTCTTGCTGGCCACTGAACATCCTATGATTTTAACTATAAAGTGACAGCTAGTCTATTTTGTTGCTTTTTAGATGTATCTGGAAATCAGCTGTCTTACAATCAATATCATGTCTGTTTGCCTGGTGGCAGTTAGGATGCAATTGTTATTGACAGCATGTGGGTAAAATTGGTCATAACTTTTCATGTGGTATTTTCTTCCACACCCAAAGAAGTATATAAAAAAACCTTTTTGATTAAATGTAAATTAAAGCAATCAAAGAGATAACAAAGCACAGGGCCATAGTTTAATTGGCAGCAGTTTCCCTTTACATGATGCATAAGATAATAGTGTCTTAGCATTGTTGGCATTGTACATTTGATGGAATATGCTCAGTCTATCTTTTCCTTTCTGTTAGGCCTTCTGTACTCTACCTAATTTCTGCTCAGTTTTTGCACCCTCCATCAGGCCTTTCCAATTATTGCAGATGCTCTTTTCCCCATTTCCCAATCACACATAAAATTGCCTGTCCCATCCATGATGGCTTTGTACTCTATTTGATTTGGCAGTCTGAGACACTCTTGCATGATTCTTATTTCAAGAATCATAGAAGCTAAGGAAAGAAAGGATCATGGAGTCAATTTAGTGTAGCTGTTTCATTTACAAAGAAATTGAAGCCAATAGTGTTTAAGTGTTGGTGACAGATCTGAGACTGCATGACCCTCTACTATAAGCCCTGTGCCATCCTGAAAGCAGACGTGATCCCTGACCTTACAAGAATGTACAGATCAGGGATCTGATAATGTGCTCCATTGTCTTAACAGCGTTCTTTCAAAGGTACCGGCATCTTCTTATATCCTTGACTAAGGCAGTAGGTTCTTGATCCAGCTATTGTGCCAGCCTCAGTGCTTAACTGTTTTCTAAATTCACACTGAATATTTGTTCAATTGACTTAAACCATCAAAGGATGTTAAAATGTCTTTAAAACTACAGGCAGAGTAAAATTTGCAATGCCTCAAACCTTGAACAGCATTATTTCAGTTTCAGTCTTGTCAGTCTTCCAGCTCCTGTGCTTTTATTGATTTATTTTTCCAAAATGAATGACAGAGAACTAAGAAGTCTAGAAAATGAGTTCCTAAATCCTATTCTGAATGAAAACCCCAAGACTCTTTGTGGATGTTCACAGACATCACATTCTCTTGATGAGAAAATTGCAACATTGCAACTTCTTAAAGCATTACAGTCCAATCAATGTCTTTCCTTGTTTAAATAAGGTAAAATTTTTGAAGAATGTAAAGAAGAATCAGAGAGATTAATTATAATAATATTATATAGGATGAAGAAGGAAAACGATGAGAAAAACAAAGAATACTAAGAAGAAATCACTTTTGTAGCCCTAGTGATTGGTCAATAATTAGTTTTTATGTTAAGTTAATGAGTAATTCCAAACTACAATGCCATTTTTTATTTATAATTCTTAAACTAGAAAGTAGTGTGTGGCCTACCCATAGTGCTTTTATTTTTTTTAACCCTGCAGTCTAACCTACCAATTGCATATCACTACATGCCTTAGTAGGAAAAACGTTATAAATACTGTGACATCCCAAGGAGTTAGAAGCAATTATCCATTCACCTTCTGTGACACTTGTGCCTGGCCACTGCTACCTGCTAGGGTTGAAGAAAAGACCCCTAAATTGGTTTTTGTTTTTTGCTTTTTGTTTCACTAGATATATTGTCAAGCTGAGGAAGTTGCGAGTAACTTATAGGGAAATGTGGCTAATGCATTTGACTTGAGTATAGTACACAAGTGTAAATGCAAGGGGGTGAAACCAGATGAATTTTTGGAATTATATTATGGAAGGACTTGTGAGACAGTGTGGGGGATTTTATTTGTTACTTTAAACCACAAGTAGTAGGACCATGACTTTACTAGAACCAAGCATTCAAAAAATTAGTATGACAGGAATGACTAGGATGAATTTTAGTGGGAAGGGATGCTAGAAGTAAGACTATCAGAATAGATAGGAGACTAAGATTGTAAACTATTTTAAGTGACGTTGATTAGCACTACAGGAAGGATGTGGCATAATGTGCTTATTAAATAATATAGAAATAATATGATGGTCATTCAGTCAAGCTTTATTATTTGTCACACATTAGACTAAACATTTTATTTGCTTTAGAATGTTTAATTCTCACAACCTTACAAGGCAATAATAGTAGTGACGATAATGATGATGATGACAGCTGAAAACCATTTAATGCTGAATATGTGTGAGACACCATTCTAATCACTTTAAATAAACTCTGAAAACAACCTTATGTGGAAATATTAATACTCCCATTTTAAGGCTTGAAAAATTGAGACACAGGAAGGTTAGGTAAGTAGTTTTATTCCTTTTTCATAGATTAGCATTCAGGGGTTCAAATAGGGTAAATGATTCATCTAGGTGAACCATTTGGCATGTGATAGAAGAATAATTTGAACCCAAGTCTAATTTCAAAGACTATCTTCTTTTCATAAAGAAAAGCTATATATTATAAAAATTTACATAGACACTCACCATTAATATATTTTAATATAATTTCAGGCATTTCTTTATCCATAATAGGATGCAATATTTAAGATACAGTGTCTGGTTACTGTAAGAAAAGTTCAAATGCATTAAGTGATTTAAACAAGAGAGCAGTTAATTTGTCTTTTACAAAACAGGCTGAGCAACAGCTATTCATTGCTGGTATGGAAACTCCACACTGTCAGAGACCCAGTTCCTCTGCCAGTCCCAACATGGAGATGGCCACTGTTTCATCCATTACCTCTGCATGTCAGCCGGTGGGGAAGAGGAAAGATTAAAGCAAGTATCCTTTCTTTAAGAAATGACATCTATACCTCCACTTAGGTTCCTTAAGCAGAACTCAGGTAGCATGGCTACATCTAGCTGCAAGGGAAACCATGGAATGTCTTTTAAGAGGTCATGTGTCCTAGGAGAGTTTGAGGTTTCCCTTTTTAAGGAAAAAGGCATACAGGCTTTTGCAGGGGGAACAAGGAGCCTTTGCTACCTTGTCTGCCATTAAAACCATGTTTAGTCTGTCTATCCTTATTGCTTATAATTAAATTATTCTGTCATAGGTTTGCCTTGGTCTTTGGTTTTCTTCTTTGCTATACAATCTCACCATTCACCTTATTTTGTCACCTTATAATCTTTTTAAATTATGTGCCAATTGAGTGTATATTTCTATTTGTATATAACTTAAATAATTCTTTAGAATGTTTCTCCTTTTTCTTGAGTTATATAGTTCTCAGATTATATTGTTTATATAAATTTTCAAGCTTTTGTTTTACCTCCTTTCTTCCCTTTGTTGTCTGTGGGACTATCTTTCTTTCAATTTTTTTTAAGATGGTGATGAGGAAGATACATATTTTCATGATTCTCTTGCAATTTTTTTTCATCTTATGCCATCTTGTGTGTCTTTGTTCAAACCTTCTACTTGCTCTGATATAGTGTGAGTGATTTCTGTTTGTTTACCTTCTTAAATATCAGAAACCTGTTGCTTGACCTTCTGAGGGCTGAGTATTTCATATCCCAATATTATTTTAGTAGCCTGAAATGAAGCTGAATAAAATATTTTATGCAGTGTTTGGCCTCTCCTTTCCATTCTGAAGTAAGTAGGAAAATCATGTACTATAGTTCTCATCAAGTGGGGGAAGGGTAAATTTCATTATCTTGTGCTAAAGTTTCAAATCATTTTCCCAGTTCAGAGTCTGGAGTTTTCTTTTCCATCATAACATCAGCATCTTTGTGGTTTTCACCCATTTCAAAAGTGTGCTAAAAACTCATAGGGGTTTTGTACTGTCTATACCCAGCCAGAAAAAAAGAAAATCAATTCCATTTACTCTCTCAGGCTTGGTGGCATTTGTGAGAATTCACAGCAGTTTCCATAATGAAGGCTTTTGGGAAAATGTAGAATGTCTCAGTTCCATGTCAAATCTCTCTCTCTCTCTCCCTCTCTCTCTCTCTCTCTCTCTCTCTCTCATATAGACATAGATATAAATGTTATAGATATAGATACATGGTATACATATAGATATATAGCATCTACTTCTTTCTATGTTTGATTACTGAAAGTTATTTATCTAACATTTTGAAAATATATTTCTTTTTTATTTCATCAGGTATTAGGAGGATTTTGTGTGATTCGACATTACTACATTATATACTGCCTGTATTAGCCAAAGGGGTGTTGATGCAAAATATCAGAAATCTGTTAGCTTTTATAAAGGGTATTTATTCGGGGTAAAAGCTTATGGTTACCAGGCCATAAAGCGTAAGTTACTTCCCTCACCAAAGTCTGTTGCCACGTGTTGGAGCAAGATAGCTGTTGACCTCTGCCAAAGGCTCAGGCATCCTGGGTTCCTCTCTTCCCCAGGGCTTGTTTCTTTCTGGGCTCAGCTGTTTTGCTTTCTCCCCAAGGCCAGCTGTAGACTTTCAGGCAAATGGCTTGTGTCTCTTCCCAGGGCCTCTGCTGTGTCTAATCGAGCCTTCTCTGTGTTCCTCTGTGTGCTTACTTCCTGGGCTCCAGCATTAAAACTCCAACCTCCCTTCTCTGCAGTGCAGTTTTTCTGTGAGTCCCCTCCCACCAAGGGGGCAGGGACTCAATGTCCTAATGATGTGGCCCAATCAAAGCCTTAATCATTATTTACTCAAGTAAAAACAAAACCTCTGAATCCAATACAGTGTAATATGCCCAGAGGAAAACACCATTTTACAAGCATAATCCAATATTTCTTTTTGGAATTCATCAATAATATCAAACTGTTACACTGCCCTTGATCTTTTTCCTGTTTCAGTCTTGGGGTCACAATCCAGAGAAGGGAAAAAAAAAAAAAAAAAAAAAATCTGGAAACAAAGGGACTTTTGTACATTCAAGATGTTCTCCTTAACAATATATTATTAAGCCAAAAATACTTTCTTAAATTTATGAGTCCACCTCCTTTGAGGTACATATATTTTCCAAGAAAATATTAATTGGTGCCACTTTCTGAAAAGAAATGTTTTATTAGGAATTATTGTTCAAAAAAGACTGGTCAGATCAAAATTCCCCTTATCAGTTCTTATTTACTATAAAGTTCCTTCCAGATATTTCTGTAACATTTTTCTGGCAAACATAAGGTCAAAGCATAATATTTCTAACAAAAGTAGCACATAATCTCTTCTTAATGCTGAATATGCTTGAAGCTATAGAATTGTCAAAGTTTTGTGGCTGCATTAGAATCACAGGTGTCCATGGTTTCACAAGAATAATTGCAAGGAAACTTAAAAAATTGTGACTACTCAGCTGTAGAGATTTTAAGGCAAATTGGAGAAGTAAATATAGAGATAAGTAAATAAGTATATCTAAGAATATATATGTAAGTAGATAAAATCACTCTTCAAGGGAAAAGAAAGTTGTCAACTCTTGAAAAGCAAAAAGCACTAGTACACAGAAGATGAAAGTAGAAAAGTTATGACAAGTTTCACTTTTAACTGCAACTCAATGGTTTGGAACTTAGAAATGTATAGAAAACATCATTAACACGTTTTTGATCAAGCAAATTTGAATGTCATGAGATTCAGCACTGGTTTAAACAGTATGGGAATGAAAGGGATTCTGCCGAAACTCAGCTAAGAATGCCACTCTGTACATTTTTTTCAATCACTTTTCCTACCTTATCAGAGTGTATTTAGGTTATTTCCTATTTCTTGCCTGGTCACCTTATAACGTAAATGTCTGACAATAATGTGCATATATTCATTTGCTGAAGTTCTGTGTTTTACCTGGGACTAATATGAAACTCAGAGAATTGGTATAATTACAGGCAACTCAAACATTCTCAGATTTTCTATTATAGAGAAGAAGAGAGATAATAAACTTATTCAAACTAAGAAGGTCTGAAAGTATTATATCTTCTAAGGCTACCCAGATAAAAGGGAAATCTTAATGGAAGGAATAAATTAGAAATTTGGAGTTCAATTAAGATGAAGAAGATAATTTGGGGTAGAAGATCTTCTCAGGCTTTTCAAGCCATACCCAGGTTGCAGTGCAATTCAGACAAAAAAGAAAAGAATTCAGACAAAAAAGAATCAGAATTCTCGACTTTGTTCCTGAGGCCTTAGGACTCTGTCTAGGAAATAAGGCAGAGTTGTACATAAAAACTTGGGATATGGAGTCAAATAGACTAGTTTCAAGTCCAGGCCCCACAATCAAATAACCCACCATTCTCCATCTGTTTGTTTCCTCAAAGGTAAATTGGTACTATTATAATATTTGCCTCTTGGGTTCCAGTGAAGGAACATTTGGTAGATAAAATTATGTGTTTAGCATAGAGTCAATACATACTAACTACTCTATAAAATTATTTTCATTAAAATATTTAAATTATCCACTCGTACATCTTTGAAATAAGAGTGCTTGATAGCTTTTGATTGTGAAATTTCCACTATGTTAACTTGATGAGAAAACATTGCCATCCAGAAAGAGTACTTCTAAAAGTGTTTAAAATAGTTTTAAAACTATACAAAGTCAAAGTTGTTAAACAACTACACTGCATTTGACTTCTAGAATAAACATGCTGACAACCTAGACATTACACAGGGGTCTGGTAGAAGAGTTAATTTTCAAATAATACTTAATAACAGAAAATCTTCAGAGTCACTAAATCACATTTCCTTTTTTAATATTAATAATCCTCTAATTATTTTACTGTTGGCATTTGCATATATTAATTCAGCAAAAACTACAACTCAGGATATAGATATAATTTAAGAAGCAAGATTATTGTGAAGAACAAAATTGTGCTGGAAAAAATTTAATTATAGAAGATTCTGAGCTTGGAATAAGTGGTTGAGAAACAGCAAACAAAATAGTCTGTGAAGGCAATATGCTTCATCATTTGCCAGGAAAATGAATTCTGGGCAGCAAACTAAGGTCAGCTGCTTTAGAACAAGGAGTTGCTTAGGGTGTAAAAACCCAGCAGAATTATATTGAAAGAAAAGATAATGATTCCACAGAATTGCACTTTTCACGTTGAATGGATTTTACTGGTTGTTACTTCCTTGGGACATCTGAGTAGAGAGTGATTTCTGATGGGAGCCATTCTTAACCAGTCAGAACACACCACTGCTCCTGGTTCCCATGCCATTCCCCACATACTGTTCAGTCTGCCAAAATGCCCTGAATAACCGGACTTCCCAGTTAGAAGGAAGGGCAACCTGGAAATCCATTCACACATAATTCATGTGTGTATCTGTATACTTCTTAGGATTCAATAATATTGTAAAATAAATAAAAAGTACACTGAGGCCAAAGGAAAACAATGCAAAGGATTCAATCTACTGGTTGAATATCAGTTTCCAGAGGGCAGAGCAAAACAAAACAAAACTAAGCAGAGGGCAGAGGGAAAGTGGTGTTTTGGGATTCCTTAAATCCCGTTAATTAATTTCCTCAGAGTATAATTACCAGAGCAATATATTGCAACTGATAGATTTTCTTTAACAACATAATTTTGGTTAAAGTTAATTGCCTATAGTTGATCAATAAATTTGGGAATGGGATTTATATTACTTGTAATAATGAAATCCCCGTTGGAAACAACCCTCCTTACTGGAGGGAAGAGTATGTTAACTTCCAGTGACAACACTCCAGTGAGGACAGTACAACTAAGTTACCTTGAGTGGTTTCTGCTTTGTTTAGTATAACAATAAACGAGGAAGGCATGAGAAAAAGGAAGAAGTGTTATATACTTGATTGAAGAAAAGACCTAGCATTTTCAGAAAAATGTGAATATGTTCTAAGATGTTTAGATTTTTAACCTAAAAAGAACACTTTGTTAATGAAATTCCTGTAGACAGTGCTATTTTGTTAAACTGGGTCAGAAACTCTCTATTCCAACCCCTTTTTTAACCATTGAAAACATTGTTTATATAACGTGATTTTTGAAACATAGGCTAGAAAACTTTGCTTTGATCTCAACTTCTTTTGATATTTTATAAATGTGTAACTACAGGGAAATAAATAAATCTCATCATATTTCTTTGGATTATCATATCTATTTTTTTCCTCTTTCCATTGTACTTTACAACCATGAGTATAAAAATTTTGTCCTTTAGTTTACTTGGAGGATGATACTTTAATTTTCCTTCCTTTCTTTCTTCTCTCACTCCCTTCCATCTTCATTGTTACTTAACAAATTATTGAAATGCATTGTAATCTTGATACCATTCTATGTGATGTAAGAGCAAAACAATATATTAGTTGTTCTTTGCCATCAAAAATCATATACTCTCTAAGAGGAGAAAAGAGACAATGCAATGTTAGGGGCAAGCAAAAGATATGATCAAAACACAGGTGACTAACATCTAGACCAGAGAAGATGTTGGAGAAAACATTTTAGACACGTGATACCAAGGCTGAGTCCTAAAATTTGAGCAACAGTTAGGCAGCTAAGATGTTCGTAGGTCATTTCAAGAATTGAAGAGAGCAAGAATATTGATACCTACTTATCTGGGAAAGCTACAACTTAATGTTGTGAGATTGCAAACATTTAGACAGGGAAAGACACAGTATGCAGCTATCAAGGTAGGCAGGGGCCAGCTCAGAGAGAGGTGCATTTACTAAGCTCTTGGATTTTATCCTATATGGTATCGGGTGTCACTGAAACATATAAAAGTATGCTTGAAAAAAAAAAAGTATACTTGATACTCAAAGTATATCTTCTTAGCGCCATATGCTGAATATTGACCTTTTCATTAAGAACGTACAAATTTCTGAATTTTAGAAAGCTCTCTATTGATATTTTTAGGACTTATAATACCAATATAAATATGCTTGTGATATTAATAAAAGAAGTTTGTGAAGAAACCCCTAATATAGTAGGCAGCTTTCAAGGAAGTTCTCAATGACGACCACTTTCTGTTATTAATACCCTTCTATAATTAACTTTCCTTGAGTGTTAACTGAACTTGGTGGCTTGATTCTAATGAATAGAATATAGCACAAGTGATGGAATGGCACTTTGAATATTAGGTTATAAAAGACTGTTACTTCTGTCTTGCTAGCCCTCCCTCTAATTTGACAGCTCTGATGAAGCCAGAGCTCCCAAATGGAGAGGCCCATGCGGCAAGGAACTGAAGGAAGCCTGTAGCCAACAGCCAACAGGAAACTAAGGGCCTCAGTCCAACAGCCCCATGAGTGAGCCTCAAGATGGCCTCAAGCCCAGCTAAGAGCTTCATGGCAGCCTTGTGAAAGGCCCTGAACCAGGAAACTCAGCTAAGCCATACATAATTCCTGACCAATAGAAACTGTAAGATAATAAATGGAGTAATTCATTAAGCAACAATAGATAACAAATACCTTTAACAACAACAAACATCTTCCTGTCTCAGTTGACAGTGTTCAAAGTTCTACCATTAGAGGCTCATTCCTTTGGGTCCTGTGCTGTTTATGCTAAGATTCAGGTTTGAAGATATAAGTAGGAAACCCAAAAAGGAGAGAAATCAAGAGCATTTGAGTACACAGCATTTCCCTGGAAGCAGATAGTTGCTTACCCAGGAAAGTCCCAACTTTCACATTTGGAACAAAAAATAGGTATGTAGCTTTCATGTGCCTGATGTCTCACTGGTTGGGCAGTGACCTGTCAAGGAAATTCTCTATTGGGAACATATCAGCATAAGAAACCAACTTCTCCATGTGAATTATATGATTAAATATTACAAGGTTGTTTTATATCCCCCTTGATATAAATGAGGTGCTGTTTGAGATAGATGGAGAGAGGGGGCAGAAAGATGATGGACATGACACCTTTATCTAAAGATTTGGCAAGGATCAAACCGCTTCATTAGTGCTTTTCTATGTGTATATATATATATATATATATATATATATATATATATATATATATATCCCTTGGGCATTCCTTCATGTATCCATTGTTTTAATTTGTATATTTGATGAATATCCAATAATAACAATAGATAATATATAAAGAAAATATTATGCCAGGCACTGTGCACAGTGCTTTTCATAGATTACTTCCTCTTAATCTGCACTACCCCTTGGAAGTCCTGTTGATCCTCAGGGATTATGAATTATTTGGTTTTGGGAAGAGCCCAGATAGCTATATTTCTAATAAACACTTCAGGTAATAGTAATGCCTTTTTAATTTCGAGGATTGCTATACTTCACTGTAGATTTAAAATATTGGCATGGATCATGCATTTTTAGAGGTAAATGTGATTAATCCAGATGTTTACTTAATGATATTAGCATTTCTAAGAAGCACTAAGATATGAGTTCACTGATTTAATATCAGTGTTCAATCAGACAGCTGAAGGCTTGGTTTTGATAGACTGTGACAAATGGAATAAGAGAAGCAATAGGAATTCAGGGCAGGGATATTGAATCCCACTATCAACTATTCAGAAAGAAAAAAACTAAAGAAATACAAATAAAAACTACAGC
Source organism: Tolypeutes matacus (assembly GCA_026826555.1). Lineage (NCBI taxonomy): Eukaryota > Metazoa > Chordata > Mammalia > Cingulata > Chlamyphoridae > Tolypeutes > Tolypeutes matacus. The sequence continues at coordinate 1,752,215 of JAKSZT010053819.1, read as the reverse complement.
TTTATAAACAAATAATTAGTCTCTTTACAAATATCACCTTTGCCCCTGTAAGGAAAGGTACACGTTTTTTTCCTTGAATTCTATTCTTAGTCTTTAGCCCAGGTCAATGATTCAATTTAATTTTATCAACATTTATTAACTTACACTAGGCAGATAATGGTTCATGCTTTTTGAACCACACAAAGAGGAGCAGTTCAGCATTCCTGGGTTTAAGCAGGTCAGAATCTAACTAAAATATAAGACTGGCAGGTAAATATTATAATAAGGATGGATATGAGAAGGAACTGTGAAGAACAAACAAAAACAGCATTGACAGTTCCTATTTGTTCTTAGAACCTTAAATTTTACATGCATTCAGGCAAATTGATTCTTCCTAATCTCTATCATCCTCACTTTTATGTTTTATCCCTTCTTCCTTGTATTTCTTTTGGGTCAGCATTGGGTCTCAAAAATCTGATATAATCTTCTAGAACTGACTACTTGTAGAGAGATAAGGGTAGGAAGAGTCAAGTTTAAGATATGCATATGTTCTGTCAGTACCAAAACAAGATAGAAGGGTTATCAGGGATATTTAAATTTCTCTCTCAGATGATTGAGAGTGCAACCAGCTGTACTCAAATTGCATTGAAAATAGATCCTTTGTAAATTCTCATGTAAATGAAAGTTTAAATTACCAAAAGCAGTCTGACCGGTTATCTTTGACTAAAGTGGTTTACAATTTGCATATAAACTTCATTTCTTTTTCTAATTATGTTGAATAAAATGCATTCATTTTCTCTGTGATTATAAGCCAACCCTGCCAAACACCTGTGACTGTCACAAATTCTAATTTGATATTTATTTACTTCAAAGCAATCTTATTATCTAAATGATCCCAGGCATCAAAGGCCTTAATTATTGACAGTCAATTCGATAGGGTTAGCTTCTGCATCCTTGGGTGGGAGTTTCTGATTTGCTCTTCCCTTTTGAAGCACTACTTGGGTATAAGAGTCTTATATGATTCTGTTATTAAGGGTATTTGAAGTCACATTCTTACTTAATTGGAATTAAATTTACACAGTATCAAAGAGTTATGATCGTCAGCTGCAATCTGCAATCTCCAGGTAGGGTTGTTTTTTTGTTTTTTTTTTTTTTCTTTTAATTGAACGCTTGTCCATTCTTTCATTCTTAGTCATCAAAATAAGCATTGCATCTTTTATATATCTCTGAGAACTTTGGAGTAAAGGACAATTTCCCATTTCTCTGAAATCTTGGGATCAGTGCAGGGTTTGCTGGAGGGTCAAGATACTGTCAATGACTTACCTTTTAAAAAAAGGAAGTACTGATAGGAAGTCAATGGAAGAGGGGATGGAGAATGCGTGGGTATTGTTTTGAGACAAACTCCTTTCTCACCTGGGAATTTGAGGAAATGGAAGAGGTGAGCAGAAGGGCTAAATGTGAAGACACACCTCAGCAAAAATTTACAGCTTATCAATAGGTCCTAAAAAGCCAGTTAGAGATCTCAGAATCAATGTCATACAACTAACTCACCTTTCTCCAAGCTACAGTTCATTGAAAATTAATGGCGCTTCAAAAGCATTTGTCAAGGGTTTTCAAAGTGTAATCTGGGGACACCTGGGGGACTGCAAGATTGTTTCAGGGATTCCGTGAGGTCAAAACTGTTTCCATAATGATACTAAGAAGCTATTTGTGTTTCTCACTCTTATTCTTTCCAGAGTGTGCAGTGGAGTATTCTAGAGGCTACATGACATATGACACTGCAACAGAGTGATTACTCAGGCAGATATGAGAATCAAACTGTCTTCTATGAAGCCAGCTGTTATTAAAAAAATGTAAAATCAGTGCCACTCTTCTCATAAATTACTTTTTTTTAAAAGGCATTTTAGATGTTTTTTCATAAAGTAAGGTATTTATATTACCATGCAATGGGTCTATTACTGCTTTTTAAAATGAATTAATAAATGAATATTGTAAAATTTCTTACTCTTTTTAATATGGCAACTATTAATAGACAGCAAAATAAGCAAAAGCTCTTTAGGTGGTTAATAGTTTTTAAGAGTGTAGTCTTGAGACTAAAATTTTTGAGAAAAGTTTTTGAGAAAAATTTTTGATTTATGAATAGCCTATATATTCTTCTTAACATTTTCATCCATTCATACATTTTTAAAAAATTTTATTGCAGTAATATATATACTACTCAAAATTTCCCATTTTAACCACATTCTGGTGTATAATTCAATGGTGTTAATTACATTCACAATTCACAATATAGTGCCACCATCACTACTATCCATTATAAAACTTTTTCACCACCATATACAGAAACTCTATATACATTAAGTAATAACCCCCCCTTCCAACCCCCACCTCCATGGCCCCTGATAACCCAAAATGTACTTTTTGTCTATATGAATTTGCTCATTCTAGATATTTCACATAAGTAAGATCATGTAATATTTCTTTATATTTTTCATTTTTTTGCCTGGCTTATTCCACTCAGCATAATGTCTTTAAAGATCATCTGCATTATAGAATGTATTCAAATTTCATTTCTTTTTAGAGTTGAATAGTATTCTATTGCATGTATATATCATATTTTATTTATGCATTCATCTGTTTATGGACATTTGGGCTGCTTCCACCTTTTGGCTATTATAAATAATGCTGCTACGAACATTAGTGTATAGTTATCTGTTAAAGTCCCTGCTTTCAATTCTTTTTGGTGTATACTTAGGAGTGGGATTGCCAAGTTATATCACTCATACATTCTTAGGTCAAATTCTTAGTGAAAGTCTTCTCTCTGCTCTATACAGCTTCTATAATAAGCAATGGATATAAGCTTTCAGAAAGCAAACAGCCGTGTTGGAAATCTACCTGCAAAAAGATAATTATAATAAAATTTGTATGTGCAATTCCTGTGATAACACAGACAACAATTGTGATAAACTTTGATTGGGGAAGTCAAGTAGGACTTGATGAACAATTGCTTGGCTTATAGTATTTAACTAACATTAAAACTCTGTTCCTTTCATTCTCCCTACCATCATCTCCTTTCCTCCCCATTTCTCAACCGGTACATTTGTTTGGTTCCCATTTATCAAAAAAATGTCTGTTGCTAGCTCATGTGTGACTCTGTCCAACAGCTTCAGGAAAGTGGGAAAGTACTTCTTGGATTTCTTCCTGAAAAGCAAACTAAAAAACAATGAAAGCGCATGGGGGAAGGGTGGGAGAAGTGGAGATTAGAATCCTGTTTGTAAATAAAATAGCACTGCCTTAGTGGCCACTAAATCAATCTAAGTAGTCATATGGTTAAATCATATTGGAAGAGGAAGGAGGAAAAAAGATTATAATACTCTTGCAATTTGCTATAGTAATCAGGCAGATGGGCAGTGGGCTCTTCCTATATGGCTATTGCCAGATTTATGCAATGCTTTATTTATGCTTGCTGTGAGCTATCACTTGTCAGGGGTGATCTCTTTTTTTTTTTTTCTTTTTTTTAAAGATTTTATTTATTTATTCATTTATCCCCCCTTTGCTGCTTGTGCTCGCTGGGTCAGCTAACCACGCCGTGCGGATGGGCTTGCCTTCACCAGGAGTCCCCGGGAACCGAACCCGGGGCCTCCCATATGGTAAACGGGAGCCCTACTGATTGAGCCACAGCGGCTTCCCATGATCTCTTGTTGTACTTCAGAATATAGTTGACATGAACACAATAGATCACTCAATTAACTGCATGTGTCAATCAGGAGAAATCCAATGGACTCCACTTGGTCAGGAGGCCGGCTCACTGTGTGGGGGTGGGGAAAAAAACCCTCTCTTTATGAGTACTTTCTAGATACCTCTCTTTCCAAGCATTGCCCAGATCAATTCTACAGACTTGAACTAATGTTCGAGTATGAAAATCTAAAATGTGAACCACAAGATTGCACTTATCTTCTCTACTTGTTACTTTACTCAGCCCACAGTTCAGCCCTGATGGAAGTTCACAAAATAACTCCTTTTCTCTTCTGCCCTAAACTTAGGATTCTCACCCATTTAACTGAGTGTAATCATGCCATTAAAATTGATTAGGAGAACGTGGTATTTTTCCATGGTTGGGCTCTCAACTTGCTGTCCTTGCTCCTTTTCCTCTGGCCATGACTGGAAGTTTGAGATTCTCTCTAATTACCTAGACGTAGTTTGGAGAACTGAGCGGGTTTTTGTTTTTGGTGGTTGTTGCTGTTTTGTTGGACTCTTTTTTTGATGTCTCTGAACCCTTAACTCCAAAAAGCTACAAGGAAATTCCATATTCCAGCTATTATTCCCCATCTCTGTGTGCATTCAAAAGTAACTATTTTAAATGGATGAATGAATTTTATTATCATACTTTTTTCATAAAAATTCGTGATCAAGATAAGGACTTTTAACCTTCAGGAACAGAACCTACATTACATTTAGAAAAAATATATATTGTTTATTATAGGACATACATTAATGTACCCTTTTCTTTCATTTATTTTCCTTTTCCATGTCTTCTCATATTTGTCTGGTTGCTTTATCTTTTGCCCCTCGTTTCATGATTAACTTCCTGAAGTAAGACTGAACGGGTTGGTTTTGCCCGTACATGTATACAAGGAAATTTTAATTTAAAATTACAAGAATCAACATGCGTTGATGAAAGTTTGTAAAATTTGTAATGATTAAGGGAGAGGACTTCTCTAGGTAAAGATTAAGAAAACAGAAGATACTATGGCATCCTGGAATTGAGAAGTACTTTTGAGAAAGGTCTATTCCAGCCAAACAACCCATGCAGAAGGCAGAGGTAAAACCAAGAACTATGGAGCCAAGACTGCTTGGGTTTGAACTCTGACTCTGTCACTTATTAGATATGTCACCTTGGGCAAGTTACTTTGAGGGTCTCTGTACCTCAATTTTATCTTTCCTAAAAGGAGGATAATATAAACTACCTTGTAGAGATACTTTGATTATCTAATGATTGATTGCATTTAAAGCACTTATAACAATAGAAGAACATAAGATTTTGTTCTTAATATTTTATCCTCTCTGAAATAACTTTGCCATCCAAGGGCTGCTAGTCTCAGGGAGTTTATTAGCTCCAATTTTATTGCTCAACATTTTCCAGAATGTGTTGTTTTTTTTTTTCTCTTTCTTTCTTTCTTTTGTGTTGAAGTGCTTTCTTTTGTAAATCCTGTTCAATGGTCTCAGTTTTGCCTTTTTAGAGTACTCAGTACAAACATATTGCTTACATGTTAGACCTTCAGTCTTTTGACTTTAATGATCAGATCAACACTTAGATTTAACTTCTCTGAGTTAATCACAGCCCTTAGACCTTGAGCTCCAGATCTTGGTATAGGTTGCCAAGTTCCTATTGGCAGTTGGCCACCTATTAGATATATCATTGTGGGTATGTTGAAATTTAAACTTCTCTGTAACTCAGTTCCGTCATCTATAATATGGGATAAGAATAGTACTTATGCCATAGTGTGATCTTGAGATTTCAATAAGTTAATCCATAAAAATACATATAATGCTCCTCAAGGGGTGAAGCATATTCCCTCTCCCTTTAAGTGTGGGCTATGCATAACAACTTCCTTCCAAAGAGTATAATATGGAAAATTATATGAAAAATGGGTAACTTTACAGTGGAAAACCTGACAAATGTTCTTCAATCATATAAACAAGGTTAACTAACATTAACAGTGATAAAACATGTTGATAGTATGTACTCTTGATATGATGTGATAAGAATGGAATTTTACCTCTGTGGTCTTCCTTCTCAAAAACTTAAGCCTCCCAAAAAACATCACAAGAGACATTATACAAAACACCTAACAGTATTCCTCAAAACTATTAAGGTCATCAAACCAAAGATATATTCTTGAGGAGCCTAAGGAGACATGATGAAGAAATATAATGTGGTATTCTAGATGGGATGCTGGGATAAAAAAAAAAAAAAAGGTAAAAACTGAAGAAATCCAAATGAATGAAGTATAGACTTTAGTTTATAATACTGCATCAATATTGGTTCATTATTTCTGACAAATTTATCATCCTGATAAAATAACATCTTTATAATAGGGGAATCCAGATGCATTGTATGGGGCAATCTACTATCTTTGCAACTTTTCTGTAAATCTAAAACAATTGTAAATTTAAGAAACTAAAAAATTTACATAGAACTCTTTACTATGCCTGAGCATAGTAAGAGTTCAACATGACTTGGATATTATTATTTTATTTTTATTGGTTCTGTTTTCATGTGAGATGGATTCCAGTTTAGACACAGCAAGACTTAAGAAGTCTGTGTATGTGAAGAGGAAAGGGTGGTGTTTGTGATAGGGTGTCTTATATACACAGCATTGCCCAGGTCGCCAAGCTTTTGCATTGATAATGTCCCAAGAGATAATTCACAACTGGATTCTAGGCTCCTCCAGGAAATGACATTATTTAATGAGCTTTTCTCCTGAGCCATTTGATTGCCCTCCAAATGAATCAAAATCTGAAACTTTTAAATTAAAATAGGATAATGAAAGTTCGTATTAATGTAGTAGTATTAACTTTGTCTCAGTGCTATGTCTAAAGCAAAGGAATGGAACTGACCTTAAAAGCATAGTCTGAAATAAACAGAGTTTGTGCATAGCAGCCCACCTTTGAACACTTTGCTATACTTTAATAAATGCCTGCATTATAGCAGGAGCCTGTGGTAATAAGACACTCATTCCAGTTTATGCCCTTGCCCTTACACCTTCTGAAGCTCTCTGATAAAATCGTATGTCCTAGAACCTGTCAAGACGGACCCAGGTCCTTACAATCCACAGGTTGTACAAAAATACCAATGCCTTTTTATCTGTCATGTGTGTATTTAGCTCCCACCTGGAATAATGGTAGGTATATCCCTGTACTTTCACTTTTGAAACTGCATATTTCATTTTCATCCAAATAAAGAGAAACAATGTAGAGGCAAAATTGTTTCTCTAAAATCTGGAAATTTGGTGACTTCTGTCCAACTATTCTCAGTACTTACAATTTTTAGTTGACATTTTATTCTCTCTTTTGAAATTTGGTGTGTTTGCTACATCACAAAACAAATAAAACAATGATGTCTCTTATAATTTACACAACCAGATCCATGTCCATCTGACAGTTTTCTTACAGATGCTGACAGTACAATATTCCATCTATTCCTGCGAATGTGAGAGTACATGATCTTCCATCACCCCCACTGAAGCAATGCTTGTGATTTCTCATCGGGCTGATTGTTCCTCTCTAGATGAATTCCAGTATTTAACATAGGTGCATGGCCAAGAACATAGCCATCCAGGGGTGTGGCACAATTTATATGGCAGGCGATTTTCTTAATTTATCTTAATTCCTTCTCATTTATATTAACATATAATTACTGACACATGACTTTTTTTTCAATTGATGTTTCCAATTTGTTGTTCAGATACTTCCCGTTAACTACTGACAGGTCCATCTACACCTCCTGTGCTGTGCAATCAAGCTACATACTATGGGTGATTAAAAATCTAACAGAATTTGGCCAAGGATTTTAGGTCTATGGAAATTAGTGTAGAAGAAGAACTCAACATTATAAAGACCCCTATTTATTTTCTTAAAGGATATTTAAAGTTATGATGGCTCCTATAAAAAATTAATATGGTGAATAATTGTATTTTGAGGAAGGGCATATTTCCATTAACCATCTCAGATTAGTGATTAGAAATAGAAAGTGTTATAAATGTCCAGAGCACTTTGTCTGCACCTTACCCAGGGTTTCTTTTGAACTTTTATGTGGTAATAAATGAAAGTAGAATAGTCATTACCAAAGTATAAAGACCCTGATACTCTGTCATCCCTCCCATTATTTCCCATAGTGCCTTCCACTTATTTCTATGTGTGGGGGTTCCAAAAATTTACATGGCATGGTTGCTTCCCTCAAGGAGTACATATTTTTACAAGAAATAAATTTTGAATATATTCGTGAATTGTTAAATTACTTTATTGATTCATGAAAATCTCTCTGAAAGAGGTAGCATTTATACTGTGATTGAAAGGTTTAGAAAGAGTTAGCCAGGGTGTGGGAAGTATGACAGGAAGGAAACATTTCAGGGAGAGGTAACGGAATATGCTCATTGATTTTGTGGAGAAGACATTCAATACATATTTGCTGAATGATATTTTGAACTGATAGCTAGAACAATCGATAGTTTTTTACCTTCTATTGAAGGATTGAACTGCAGGAGAGGGAGGGAAAAGGCTAGATTTATGATGTTTAATGGCAAGTAATGATATTGTAGGGGAACCTCAACTATAGAGGAAACTGTCCAGAGAAAACACAAGACTCCCTTTAAAAAGAATCATGACTGTTCTCACCCAAATGTAACACTTTTATTGGCTTCAGGAGGAATCTTTTGCTCAAAAATATTTCCTTTGAAATTCCAACATTAGAGATTTATGCATGTCTTAAGAAGCTCAATTTTTAAAATGTCAGTACTACTTGAGGTTAAGCAGAGTAATAACTCATCCACGGTTTGGTGTGGAATCCTGTATTAGGGTTGCTTTCTTTCTCTTTATGGCTTACTGATACCAATTATGACTGGGAAATGGGGACTTCCATGAGAGGAAAATGGAAAGGTCATCCTTCCTCTTTGAATTATTGGAGAAGGGATCTGTGCAAAGAACAGACAGCTGGAAGGGGCTCTAGAAAGATATGTGGTGCAGAGAGGGATTTGTATGGCATATCACGTGTGAACTCTGCCTTTTCACTAGATAACTCAATCAAGTGTCACTAATTCAGTTTTGTTTTACTTTGTTTTCAAATACGATTGCATTTTGAATGTTTTTACATAAACTGTAAAGTTGATTGACAAATTAATATGTCATTCAAAAGATAGACTATACTATGTTCAGTTTAGCTCCTTTTCTGTAAAAATGACCTCTCTAACCTTAATAAAGATGCCATTTACCACTAATTAGAATATCAGTAGCCTATTGGAAGCATATTATATAGTGTAGACAGGGGAGCAAGAAAAAACACACCTACTTCCAAATTTCCTGTTTAATAACAAGGAGTTACTAGTAATTTCTTATTATGATGATAAAAGGCCAAGAGAGCAAAAATGTGATTAATATTAATTAACAATACTAATACTAATGGAAGGAAGAATGGTTTGAAATTTAAACAAATCTGAGTTTGAATTTTAGAAAGTATTTGGAAAAATTATTATTATTTTTAAATAATATCAATGAAATTCTCTGACCTGTATTTCTCCCATTAGTTAAACTTGTATACCAACTATTTTATAGGGCTGTTTTGAGAAATAGATAAAGTAAAGCTTCTAACAGAATGTTCTGTACATATTATATGATCAACTAATTATAATTAATTTAATCATTATAATGAAATTGTGATGCAACTCAAGTTACCATTCAGGACAGGACCAAGTAAAAGTGAAAAGAGTGAAGAACAAAAGATCTGTGAAAGAGAAGATGCAAAAATACTAGTGAACCCTTACAGAGAACTTCAGGAATTGACTTTTCCATTTATCAATTCATTTAATTCTTACAATAATACAATGAAATAAGTGGATTATTATTTTTATGTTTTATGAATGAGGAAATTGAGGCAAAGATAAGTCAACTTGAACAGTATTAAAACCAAAATTAAAAAAAAAAAACAAGTAAACAGCAGAGTCAGTATTGTATCAAAGAAATTTGGCTTAATATTAGGCTCTCAAGCATTACATGATAATTCCTTGGAATTTTAAATTCCTTGCACACACTCAAAAGTCATTTTTATTTTATATTAAATATGCTAGCATTAAAACTGCTGGCATCATATTGTAATTAATTACTTTGTTGATAATCTTGTGGAAAGTATCAAAAGGTTAATTGAATTAATTAGGGAATATATTTGGAATTAAAGCTTTTTAAAATTCAAAATGGGTAGGATTCAATACATAGTTATAACTGATGACTGTTTGATAACTCAATATACATTACAAACGTAACAAGAGATTATTTAATATATACTATCTATATACTAATATATACTGTGCAAAGTTTCTCATGACAATTAATTACTACTAAATCAGCACAGATAACAAGAATAAAAAAAAAATGTTCTTTGCTGGAGGTAGATGAGAAACCAAACATTCAGATGAATATACTTTCTCCTGTCAAGTAGTCACCTTTAGAAGCAAGAAGCTTATTTGCATGATGCTAACTTTCTTTGTTCTTCATTATTTTCTTTTGTAAGAAGTCCACAAAATCTGAGATAAATTTAATAATTTTAGTATTCTCAATGGTAGCAAAATTTCCTCCTTATATTTAGTTTTTTCTTCCTTCCTTCCTTCCTTCCTTCCTTCCTTCCTTCCTTCCTTCCTTCCTTCCTTCCTTCCTTCCTTCCTTCCTTCCTTCCTTCCTTTCTATCATCTACCTGGTTTTATCTCTCTGCATCTCCATCTATATATCCTTTTCCTTCATGTAGCATTTAATACTTCCAAATTGCTCATGTCCTTCTTGTCAGAAAAATGATTGGGAGAGATCAACAAAACTCCTGTCATCTTTGTGAATAGTGGGTTGATGATCCATGCTATTAATAATTCAAATGTACCTTGATGTGAAATATTGAATATGTTACTTCTCTCAGGATAATATGGCAACTCAAAGAAGGGAAAAATTAATAATATCAAAATTTTAAGCAATTTACATCGGAGCTATCATTTATTTTTGTAGTAGTTATGGAATGAAGAAACTTTCTAATACATGCCTATTGTTGTGTGGATGCACTGATCTGGGTCACGATGCAGTAAGCACACTCCACCAATCGCTCACTGATTACAACTAAAAGACCTGGACAGAATATATAAAATATCAGCAGACTCCAAAATATGGTCAGAGTAGATGGACTGGAGAGGATAGTGTAGGACTTGAAGGGCAACTCAGCAGTGGATTCTCCACTGCCACCCCTCCTATCACCACCAGTGAGGTGGAGGTGACATCTAGGGGCAGAACACACTGGGACTCTCACACATCAGAACAAAGCAGGGGCCCTTCCCTTCACTCTTGGCGCTCAGCAGCATTACACCGGCAAAAGAGGAGGGAAGCTTCTCAGCCTGAAGGAACTCTGGTAATAACCACAAGAAATAAAGTGCTACAAAATACAAACTAAATTCTAAAAGGACAAAAATACTAAGTTGCAACATGCGTCAAGTACTTTTATGTCCCTTTATAAACTTATTTCCCCCTTTTAAAATCGAGGCATAATTTATATACAGTGAAATGTACAAATTTGTGGGTACATTCTGAAGAATTACAATCCACTTGCCTATCAAAATACAGAACATTTTCATCACTCTAGAAAACTGCCATGTGATGCTTCCCAGTCAATTCCTAGAGTTATTAGAGGCAACTGCTATTCTGATTCTATCACCATAGATTAGATTTGGTTTTGGGTAGAATTTCATATAAATGGAATCATGTAAAATATACATTTAAATTTCTGGCTTTAACTCAGTATTATGTTTTTGAGATTCATCTACTGTGTTGTATGAAAAAGTAGCTCATTCCTTTTTATTGCAGAGTATTATTCAGTGTATGAACACACCATATTTGTTTATTTTCTTTTGGGTTGTTTCCAATTTTTATCTATTATTAACAAAGCTGCTATACACATTTCCGTGTATTCTGGGGTATTTCTGTTTTCATTTGGAAGCTAGGAGGAAGAAATAACTAGGGGTGAAGTTTCAGGGGAATAAGATAGGTATATGATATATGTTTAACTCTCTAAGAAACTGCCAAATCGTTTTGCAAAATGGTTCTGCCGTTTTGCATCCCATAATCAATGTATGAGATTTCTTGAAATATTATATCTTTTCCAATATTTTGTGTTGTCAGTATTTTTACATTTATTTATTCTAGTATAACAGGTATATCACATTATCACATTGTGATTTTAATATTCATTTCTCTGCTAACTAATGATTTTGAGCATCTTTTCACATACTTATTGGTAATTTGATATCTTGTTTTGTGAAATACACTCTCAAATCATGTTCCCATTTCTTATTGTTTCTTGATATTTTTACTATAGAATTGAATGATTTCGTTATATATTCTGGTTATCTCTTTTGTCCAATATATGAATTATTTTTTTTCCAGATTTTGGCTTGGTTATTCATTTTCTTAACAATGTTCATTGATGAGTGTCAATTTTTAGTTTTGATAAAGTCTAATTTATCAATTTATATTATTTTATGGTTAATGCATTCTGTGTTCTCACTAGAATTTTTTGTGGGCCTATCTGAAGAATGAAAAGATATTGTCCCATGATTTCTTCTGAAAGGTTTATGGTGTTTGCTTTTTATATTTATCTTTATGAAAAATCTTGAATTAATCTTTCTGTAATTTCTGAGATAGGTAGTTGTTTAAACAACATTTGGTTGAAAAGACCTTGCATTTCTTATTGAATTGCTTTAGAATATTTGTTGAAAATAAATTGTCTGCAGTTTAAATTTATTTATGGGTATTCTATTCTCTTCCATTTAGCTATTTATCCATTTATCTTTTTTTATCCCTATACCATACTGTCTTGATAACTGTCATTTTATGATGTTTTGAACTCCAACTTTGTTTTGCCTATACTAGGCTTGTATTAGTCACCCAAAGGAGTGCTGATGCAAAATACCAGAAATCGGTTGGTTTTTACAAAGGATATGTATCTGGTGTAGAGGCTTACAGTTACCAGGCCATAAAGCATAAGTTTATTCCCTCACCAAAGTCTGTTGCCACATCTGGAGCAAGACAGCTGCCGATGTTTGCCAGGGTTCGAACTCTTGGGTTCCTCTCTTCCCAGGGCTCTGTTTCTCTCTAGGCTCAGCTCCTCTGCTTCCTCCAACAGGTCAGCTGTAGATTATGGGGCTCTCTAGCCTTTGCCTCTCTCCACAAGACCAGCTGTGAACCCTCAGGAGAACGGCTCATCTCTTTTCCTGGAGCCTTCTCTCCTTCCTCACAACCAAGGTCCTCTGTGTGCTTTATTCCCCTGGGCTCCAGCATTAAATCTCAGCATCAGAACTTCAACATCAAAACTACTCTAACTCTGTCCTTTGCCATGTCCTTTATCTTTGAGTCCCCACCCACCAAGGGGCAAGGCTCAACACCCTACTGACTTGGCCTAATCAAATTCCTAAACATAACTTAATCATGCCCAGATGAACAGACCAGTTTATAGGCAGAATCCAATATCTATGTTTGGAATTCATAACTATATCAAACTGCCAAACTGCTACAAGGCCCTTTGAAGATGGAAAAAAATTAGAATCACCTTGTCATATTCTACAAAACTGCAAACTGGGGTTTTACTGGAATTACATTGACTATAAATACCAATGTAGGGAGAAGAAACAAAAAAATACTGAGTCTTTTAATCCATGAACATAGTGTATTGGTTTTCTAGAGATATGTACCACAGAAAAATGTATAAATAAACCTAATCCATTCTTATGGGTGTGAACTCTTAAAAATAGGACTTTTCATAAGGTTACTTAAGGTAAGGTGTCACACAAGTGAATCAGGATGGGTCTTAGTCCAATTACTGAAGGCCTTATAGGGAAGGTCACAGAGAGAGAAAGCCAGAGGGAATAGCCAGAAGTTCAAAGTAAACAGAACCTGGAAGAGAAGAGGGAGAAACTGGGAGAGGCTGCCATGTGTACTGCCATGTGTCAGAAAAGCCAAGGACCAAGGATCATGTCACAGTATTCTGGGAGAAAGCATTGTCTTTCTTATGCCTTGATTTTGGACTTCTCCTAGCTTCAAAACCATGAGTCAAAAGAATTGTCATTGTTTAAGCCACTCTATTGCATGGTATTTCTTTTGGCAATGAGGAAACTAAAATGATATATCTCTCCATTTGTTTATGTCTTTTAAAATTTCTCTCTACGGTGCTTTATGAACTTTCTTTGCAGAAGTTTTGCACATCATTGTCAATATATCCCTAAGTATTAAATATTGTTCAGCTATTGTAAATGGTGTGATTTTTCAAAATTGTGCTTTCTATTTGTTCATTTTTAATTTATTGATGTGAAATCGATATTTAATATTGATGTTACAGTCTAAGTTCTAGTTTATTTGTTTTATGGTGGTTGGAAGCTGTATATACCCCTATGTTCTAAAATTTTTCAGTTATGGTGGTTGTTAACCCATTTTAAGTAGAATCTTTTGATGTACCTACTTTAGTTAAGTTGTGATGCACCACAGTCAGGACGAGTCTTAATCCTTTGGCTGGAGTCCTTTACAAGAGAATGAAATTCAGAGAGAGAGAAAGCCATCGAATCAAGAAGCTGAAATCAATGAAACCCCAAAGAGTAGGGAGAGGCCAGAAAATGCCACATGTACCTTGCCATGTAGCAGAAGTGCCAAGGATCATTAGCAGCCAGTCTTCCGGAAGAAAGCATCACCTTAGCGATGCATTGATTTGGATATTTTCCTGGATTATAAGCATAAGTGAACAGATTCCCATTGATTAAGGGGAACTATTTCATGGTATCATCTTTGAGCAGTCTAAGAAACTAAATCAGATTTTTATACCAGGAGAGTGGGCAGCTGCTATTACAAATGCAAAAAAAAAAAAAAAAAAAAAAAGTGGAAAAAGCTTTGGAATTGGTTAATGGGTAGAGATTGGAAAAATTGTAAGCTGTTTGATAGAAAAGGCTTAGATTATTTTGAAGAGACTGTAGGTAAAAATGTGAACACTAAAGTTTTTTTCTGATGCAGTCTTAGAAGGAAATGATGAATGTGCTATTTGACACTGGAAGAAAAGTGATCCTTATTTTAAAGTGCAGAGGACTTGGCAAAATTGAGTTCTGTTGTCTAATGGAAGGCAGAATTTGAGATGAGCTTGGATATTTAGCTAAGGAGATTTCCAAGCTAAGTGTGGGAAGTGCAGTCTGGTTTCTTGCAGCTTATAGTAAAATGTGAGAGGAAAGTGATAAGCTGAGAACTGAACTTCTGGCACAAAGAAATTAGAAATTGATGGTGTTGAAAAATTCTAAGATTCCCCAAAGTGAGTACCCACAGAATAGCACTGCATGTGAGGGTTTAACTGAACAGGGATACAATCAGCCATTTCTGGGCAAGTCAGGATTGGAGGTTAAGTTATCCAAGGAGGATCTTTGGAAAGTCCTATTGTCTGATAGTTTGGACCCATTTGTACTACACACAAAACTGATACTTTTCTTGCACAATTTGTATGAACAGAGCCACTGTCAGCCTGGACTAAAAGGGACAGAGAAGGTGCAAAATTGAGGGCAAATTCACTCCAAAGGCAGAACCATGAAAGCTGAGGTCTGGACCGAAGATATCTTCTCATGCCAGGAGTGCAGGCCCACTGATCTGTGCAGAAAAGGTGAGTCTGCCCTAGTTCTTGGAGGGGACAGACCTTCCACTCCATTGTTCAGGAAGAGTGCTGCCACCTCAATGTTCAGAGAGGGTGGAGTTTGTGTCCTGGGGATTTTGGGGAGTCTGGCCACCATCCCAATGTTCTGAGAGGGTTGAGCCTATGCCCCAGGGATTGTGGAGATTCTGGCCGCCACCTCAATGCTGGGAGAGGGTGGAACCTTCACCCCAATGTTCATGAAGAGCAAGACCACTGTGCAGGTGCTTTTAATGGGTTGGCCTGGAGGACAAAATATTACTCCATAGAGAATTCTAGGACCTTGTAATCTAATGGAGCATGTCCTGCTAGGTTTTAGAATTGTTTGTGACTGATGACCTGTTTTCCTTCCAATTTCTCCCTATGAGAATGGGAATGTTTATCCTATACTTGTCCCTCCATTGTACATAAAAAGCTGGTAACTTCTTCTCTAGGTTTCACAGGTCCACAGATGGAGGAGAATTATGCCTTGGGACAGACTGATTTTGATAAGTCTGTACTAAGCATTGTTTCCGAAATGACTTAAGGCTTTCAGAGTATTGTCATGGAATGAATGCATTTTGCATATAGAAAGAACGTGTCTTTTGGGGGGCCAGAGAGTGGAATGCGGTGATTTGAAGCTGTATATACCCCAGAAAAAGATGTTTTTAAATTTAATACATTCTTGTGGTTGTGAACCCATTGTTTACTTCAGGTAAGTTGTGACCCACCTCAGTCAGGCTAGATCTTAATCCTCTTACTGGATGTCTTTACAGAGATGAAATTCAGAGAGAGACAGAAAGCTATGGAAGCAAAAAGTTGAAATCAATGAAACTCAGAAGAAAATGGAGAGACCAGTAGAGTCTGCCATTTTCTTTGCCATGTGACAGATGAGCCAAGTTCTCCAGCAACCAATCTTTGGGATGAAACGATCACCTTGATGATGCCTTGATTTGGATATTTTCTTGGTCTCAAAACCCTGAACAAATAAATCCCCATTGTTTAACCTGACCCATTTCATGGTGTATGTTTTGAATATCCTAGGAAGTATTTAACATTGCTTAAAATTTTATATGGACATTCTCATGTTACTTTATATAAAAGGATAATTTTACTTCTTCTTTTCTAAACTTCTTGATATCTTTCATTCCCTCCTCTTCTGCCTTTGTATTCTTTTTTTTTTTTTTTTAATCCTCATTGCTCTTGGTAGGACTTGCTATTTAATGTTCAATAAAGCCTTTAAAGGCATTCCAGCCTTTAATGATTATACTGATTGTTGGATTCCTGGGAAATGTCACTTGGTTGTGGTGAATTAGCTTTTTCTATATTATTGAATTCAACTTTCTGACATTTTAATAAGGATTTTTATATCTGTATGTATGATGAATTTGTATACTACTCTGCACACAAAGAGTTTATTATCTGGACAAAGACTCAAAAAGAATCCTTTAACGATTACTGGAGTCCCATTACTGTGAAACTACCTGCTCTCTGTTATCACGTCTTTCAGTTTCCATCTGATTCTGCATCCCTAAAGTCTAACCTTCTGTTTCCTCTTTCCAGAGAGATCACAGCTGTCTTTTGGGCTCCACCGACTCAGTTTAAAAGTTCCTTCAGACAGAATCATGGGGTGCATATAGAGCTCTTGTGAGTTCCCCTTTTCTAAAAGATGATGGAATTGTGCTCCTTGTGATACAAGGCCTGAAAACAGTCGCAGCATATAAAATGCCCAGTTCTCTAGTAGTTCACAGTGGGAGGATACATTCAATGAATATTACTGAACTTTGAAAGAACCAAGAATCTCTTATTATGAATGTTTAGAGCATTGATGTGAAAACTTCTCCATTCCACAAAGAAAGGTCATCTTAAAAGCATCCTTTAAAATCCCTGAGTACATCTTTATTCATTTTCATTGGATTTACATATTTGAAGACATATCTTTTAGCTTAAATGTGCTTGTAATTTTATGTAAGCCCACATATATTTTTCTAAAACCCTGGGGGTTTTGCCTTTCCCCTATAGATTTTACATAGGAAGTTTGTGGTTTCTTTTTATTATTCTCAATATGCAATGAGGATAAAAAGAAGTGTATTTTTATGAATAAAGAAGACAGATTTCATAATTTTACTGGTTACCTAAGAATTCCCCTATACTACTATGACATGTAAAATCACCTAAAAGACATTCATATTTACTTTTATTTAAAAGTCATGTTAATTTTACTTCCCAAACATTCATTTTGGTCACTGTAAATTTCTCAAGTACATGTAAAATTAAAGTCACTAAGATTTCCTTTCTATTCTTCATGTTATATGCCTGGCAAGTTGACATGCTAGAAGTACAAGAGCAGATGAATTAAGTGGACAAAACTGAAGAACATATCTAGGCCATAACTGATGATAGAATTAAGTTCTGCCATGAGTGTTCACATTTGAATTCCATTTTTCTTGTCTCCATTCTTGTTTTAGAAGCAAAGCCCAGAATACCCTAAATAATTGAGTCAGAAGTAACTTTATATCATAAATTATTCTGGTGCTCTTCTAGCTATCATGAGATGCTATTTTATTACTATAAGCTTATTAGCTAAAATTGAGTGGGATCTGGTCAATAAAGATGGTGGAGTAAGATACTCGAGGATGCCATTCCCCCATAGAATTCCTAACCAACTAGAAAACATTGGCAGAGCTCTTCCTTAAAATTCCAGAAAATAGCTAAAGGGTTGCAGTAACAGGGTGAGTGCTTAATCAAGAAAGCACAGCTTTAGATTATTTGTCCTGCCTATAGTCTCTAGATGTCTCTAGAGCCCTCAGGAGCCTCATTATATGAGGCATTGTTTACTATGAGATCCTGCTGAGATGTGCTTAAGCGTAACCTCTGGGAATGACCTCCAGACACACTTTGAAATCTCTTAGACACAAAAACTCATTTGTATTTAATATTTCCCCCTTTTGGTCAAGGTCTATTTCCAAATATTTCCACTTGGTAGTAATTCCTCAGTGCCAGGGAGTCTCATCCCCAGGAGTCATGTCCCATGCTGGAGGGAAGGTAGTATGTTTATATATTGAGTTTGGCTTAGAGAAAGGCCACATTTGAGCAACAAGGAAGCTTTCAGGAGGTAACTCTTAGGCAATATATAATTGTCCCACATGACATTGCAATGACAGATACAGGTCATTTTGTCAAAACTTATAAAATTGTGCAGTGCAAAGTATGAAGTATAATGTAAAATATATTCAATGGTTAGTAGCAATGTTTCAATATGTGTTCATCAATTGTAATAAAGGTACTACAGGAAAGAAAGAAAGAGAGAGAGAAGGAAGGGAGGGAGGAAGGAAGGGAGGAAGAAGGAAGAAAGGAGGAAAGGAAGGAAGGAGGAAAGGAACGAAGGAAGGAAGCACAGCTTTAAAACAGTAGCAGAAGCTCCTAGCACCCTGGCTATCCCTTATCCCATCACCTTCCCAGAATGATGTGCAGCCAGTCTGCACTCCCTATTGGGGGTCCCTGGCCTTTTTTGGAGGGAGAAGAGTAACTGCTATGCAAATTATGGGGTGTCTATATGTTGGTGCCAATCTGTCAGGCGGCAGCCTGAAAGACTGAATTAGGACATTTATCTTTTACTTGCCCTCCTAGGGCTTTCTCTGTAGGCAGAAACAATTTATGGATAGCTACAGGAGTGTGAAAAACAAATATGTTAAAGCAGCCTGGGGCAAAAAACTACCTTCTCTATATCATAAAAAATCAGCACCTGGGACATAAATAAAGTCCATTTTATAGGGAGTAAAGGGGATATGGGAATTTCTGTAAACAGAAGACTTTTTAAGGCCACAAGCCAGCACAAGCATAGGCCGAGAAAGAAAACCAAAAAGAAGGAGAGTATCATTCACTTCACATTTTCCTCTGGCTGGTATTCTTGATAGGAGGGCTAAACTCTGCAGGAGAACACTAGCCAAAGCAGAACCAATTTGCAAAGATTATGAATATATGGAAGGTATTTTATTTTGCATTTTTATTATTTTGTTTGTTTGTTTTTGCTAGCTCCTAGACTCGAAGAAATCAAATATCACTAGATGGATACAAACTTAAGCAACATACAGCTCAGGGTCTAAATCCCAGAGATAACACTTTAAAAATTAAAATGTACAATGTACAATGAAAGCTTGCAAGACAAACAAAGAAACAGGAGATGATGGCTCATCCAAGAAACAAGATAAAAATCCAGAAACCATCAACGTAGATGAACAGGCTTTGGACGTAACAGAAAATATTTTTTAAAATGATCTTAAACTTGCTCAAAGAGATAATGGAAAACACAGAAAAATAATTAAAGGTTATCAGGAGAGAGATGAGAGAGCCATACTAATATCAGATAAAATAGACTTTAATTCAAAAACTGCTTCATGGAACAAAGAAGCCTACTTTATACTGATAATGAGGTCAATTCAACAAGAAGACATAACAATTAAAAATACATATGTTCCTAACAAGAAAGTTCCAAAATATATGAAACAAATATTGACAGATTTGAGGGATAAATAGATGGTTCTATATTAATAGCAGAAAACCTCATTACACCACTTTCAATAATGATTAGAACATTTAAGCAGAAAATCAATGAGTAAATAAAAGACATGAATGATACTATAACCCAACTAAACCTAACAGGAATGTGTAGAGCATTTCACAAACAGCAACAGAATACACATACTTCTCTAATACACATGGATCATTTTCCAGGAGAGGTGATATGTTAGGTTATAAACAAATCTCAATAAGTTCAAAAGTATCCAAATCATGTTTAACATATCCTTTCCAACAACAATGGAATGAAGCTAGAAAGCAATAACAAAGAGAGAATGGAAAATTCATAAATAGGTAGAAATTCCTTTAAATATAGATGCAAAATCTTCAACAAAATACAAGCAAACTAATCTAACAGCACATTAAATAATTATACACTATAATCAATTGGGATTTAGCTTAAAAATGCAAGGGTTGTTCAACATAAGAAATTCAACTAATGTGATATACCACAATAACAAAAAGAAGCAAAACAAAACAAAGCAAAATCACAAAATAGACTAAATCACCTCAGTTGAAGCAGAAAGGGCATTTCACAAAATTCAGCACCCCCTCTTGATTAAAAAAAAAAAGAAAACTCTCAGAAAATTATGAATAAAAGGAAACTTCCTCAATATGATAAAAGGCATTAAGAAAAAACTCACATGTAAACATCATATTCAATGGTGAAAGACTGAATGTTTTCCCTCTAAAATCAGGAACAAGACAAAGATGCCAACTGTCACCCCTCTTATTCTGTGTTGCCCTGGAAGTTCTATACAGAGTAATTAAACAGGAAAAAAGAAATAAAAGGAATAAAAATGGGAGTAGAAGTAAAATTTTCCCTATCTATAGATCCCATGATCTGATAGGTAGAAAATCCTGAAAAATCTACAACAATGAAGATATTAAATTAATTCAGCAAAGTAGCAAGGTAGAATATCAATGATCAACATGCAAAAACCATTAGTGTTTCTATACACTAGTAAAGAACAATCTGAAGAAGAAATCAAGAAAAGAATTAATTTACAATAGCAAAAAAATGAATCAAATATCTAGGAATAAATTTTACCAAGTATGTAAAGGACTTTTGCAAAGGTTACTACAAAATATTTCAAAATAAATGGAAGGAACTTCCAAATTCATGGATTGGAAGAATAACTATTAAGATCTACCAAAAACAATTTATATAACCAAAGCAATTCCAGTAAAAATTCCAAGTCTTTGCAGAAATGGAAAAGCCAATCATCAAATTTATATGTAAGGATAAGTAGTCCTGAATAGCCAAAAAGCATCCTTAAAAAAGAAGAAAGAAGAACAAATATCAGAAAACTCACACTTTGCTATTTAAAATTTTATTAAAAAGCTACAGTGTTCAAAACAGCATGGTACTGGCATGAGGACAGGCATAGACCAACATATTCTAATTGAGATTTGAGAAATAAAACCTCATATCTACAGCCAATTGTTTTTTTTGACAAGGATTCCAAGTTCACTAAATTGGACAAAAATATCTCTTCAATATATGGTGTTTGTAAAACTGGATATCCATATGCAAAAGAATGAAAGGTGACTCTTACCTTACACAACATAAAAAATGTAATTCAAAGTTCTAAAGATAAGAACCAAAACAATAAAACTCCTAGAAGAAACCAATAGGAAACATCTTTAGGATCCTGTGTTAGGAAATGGTTTCTTAGGCTTTATGCTAAAAGCACAAGCAGAAAAGAAAAAATAAATAGATAAATGAGACTTCATCAAAATTAAAAACTTTTGTGCATCAAAGGACTTCATCATGAAAGTAAAAATACAAACTACAAATTGGAATAAAATATTTGGAAACCACATATTCTCTAAGGGTTATAATCTAATGCATATTAAAAAATCCTACAACTCAGTAACTAAAAGACAAACAACCCAATTAAAAAATGGGAAAAAGTGTTGCATAGATATTTCACCACAGAAGATATACAAATGGCCAATATCACTTGAAAAGATGCTTAACATCATTAGCCATTAGGGAAATGCAAATAAAAAACACAATGAGATATGATGACACACCAACTAGAATAGCTACTATTAAACAAACAAAAAACAAGTATTAGAGTAGATGCAAGAAAATAGGAACAATTGTCCATTGTTGGTGGAAATGTGTAATAGTGCAGCCACTATGGAAAACAGTTTGGTGTTGCTCAGGAAGTTAAATATAGACCTACCATATGACCCAGAAATCTCACTTCTAGGTGTATTCTTAAAGGAATGGAAAGCAGGGCCTCAGACATTTTCCCACCAATATTCAGTGATATTATTCACAGTTGCCAAAAGGTGGACGCAATCCAATTGTCCCTCAACTGATGAATGGATAAATAAAATGTGGTATATGCATGAAAGAGAATATTATTCAGTTGTAAAAAGGAATAAACCTTGAATCATTATGTTGAGTGATGTAAGTCAGGCACAAAAAGACAAATCTTGATTACCCCACATATATGAAATAATTAGAATAAGCAAACTCATAGAGTCAGAAACTAGAACACAGGTTTCCAAATAGCAAAGGGGATGTCAATATAGATATTCTGTTTGGGGTGATGGAAAAGTTTTGGTTATGGATGATGCTGATGGTAGCACAGCACTGTGAATGCAATCAATTGAATTGTATATTTGAATGTGGTTAAGAGGGGAACCTTTAGATTGTATATACATTACTAGAATAATTTTTAAAAATACTGTAGGACAAACAATGAACTCTAAAATAAACTGTGGGCTATAGTTTATTGTATAATTATAATAATATTGCTTCATCAATTGTAACAAATGTACCACATTAATGCAATGTGTTAATAACAGGGGAAAATGAGTGAGGAGATTTATATACTAACTGTATTTTCTGCATGACTTTTCTGTAAACCTACAACTGCTTCAATAAAAAATACATTAAAAATTTAATAACTCTGAAAATATTGTTTGAGGCATCTCTAATATAAACACAATACTTATGTAGTTTGACCCTATGGATTTCCTAAGTTTTGCTCTTTAGGAAGACATTTTATTCGGAAATCCAGAGTAATTTATAAACATTCAGATGCAAAACAGATGCTAATGTGAAACATTTAAGACATTAAAAATAAACATTTCATACCCAGAGATAGGAATAATTATTTTCATGTCAATATGTATGCAATTTGGAGTTAGATATATGTTTTCCCATATGGTCAAAAAGAATAAATAGCATGCATCAATTTTTCTCTTCACAGGTTTACAACAAAGCAGGTTGCTACTGAAATAAACCATGATGGAAATGTTCCTTTTTGTAAAGAAACTATTTTTAGTTTGATTATAATAAAAGCACAATACACATTTTATATAATATTTGAAAACTGCAAAATGTAGGGGGAAAGCATGATCCATACTATTTATATTATCTCATACTTTTGCCTTGAATAGTTTGGATATTAAGAATAATAAGACAAGCAAAATATTATCATTTCAAACTTCCTATATAAACGTTTTTCCTAGAAACAGCCATTAATAAAGTTTTAATGTAATTGATTTTCTGTTTTGAGTGCTTGTGCATGTGTGTACGTACATTTACAAATTTGCATTGTTGTTGTCTTAATTTGTTGAGGCTTAGTAAGTAGACCTTTTTTTAATCCAAAATGTGTACAAATTGGAAAATATGATAAAAGAATTTCAAATGCCATCCAAGCATTACTGTTATTTCTGATAAAGGTTAAGATGGAAGATACAGCTTAATATGGGAACAAAATGGGCCTAATAAATGAATCCCAGAGTTAGGCAGCTTGCCTCTCTGTGAGTCTTTTTTAGGTAATACTTAAAACATTGAAGATTAAAGGCAAACTCCTGATTCCAGCAGATAGTTTGTTCCTAAGTGAAATAATAGATTTCTTGAGGGAATATTTGCTAACTTTATTTACCCAAATCTATTTGTGGTGGATTTGGAACTGTATGTACCCCAGAAAAGCATGTTCTTAAAGTTAATCCATTCCCGTGGGTGAGGGTGACATAGTCTTTTGAATGAGGCCACTTCTGTTATGGTGTGACCCACCTCATTCAGGATGAGTCTTAATCCTCTTACAGGAGTACTTTTTATAAATGGGGTGAATACGGATAGAGAGAGATAGTCACAGAAACAAGAAGTTGAAAGCAACGAAACCTAGAAGAGAAGGGAGAGACCAGCAGACACTGTCATCTGTCCTGACATATGACAGAGGAGTCAAGGATCAGTGGCAACCCATCTTTGGGAAGAAAGCAGTGTCTTGATGCCTTGATTTAGACATTTTTCTCATCCTCAAAACTCTAAGATAATTAATTCCCACTGTTAACAACCCATTTCATGGGGTTTGCTTTCAGCAGACTAGGAAACGAAAACACTGTCCTTCCAAATTTATCAATCAGATGAATCACTATACCTTCCCTGGGGAAGGTATAGTAAAGGGTCAGAGAGAGTCCAGTGATGTTGCACTAGTGAGCTTCTTTCATTTGGATGAAATTATTAGGAGTGGAGAATGCATATTCCCCCGCACCACTGTAATATTTATTTATATGTTTGCTTGTCTTTTAAGTTTTTATTTGAATAAGGACCTCATGGAGATGACATGAAAACTTTGGATGCAATGGAAAGCCAGCTGGGCAGTTATGTCCAAGAATGAGAAGGTTTTTAAGTCATATTTTAAGAGGAGACTTGGCATAGTGAAAAGACAGATTCCAGATTTTGAGCATAATGGCTAGATTTCTTTACATGGGCAAGTCAATCAAAATTTTCGAGTATCTCCTTCAATAGTGAAATAAGAACTATAATACTACTCACTGAGCTGAAATGAAGATTAAGTAAAATCACATATACAAAGCACATGAAACATAGGTACTAAATAAATTATAACTGTTTTTAGTTCTTATTATTATAAACAAGTTCTGTTATTCATATTTAGTTTCAATTATCATGGATTCCATGACGCATTATATGTTAATTTCAAAATATTTAGTCAAATGATCATATAATAAATAGTCATAGTAAATTAAAATAAGCAGGTTGTGGACTAACTACATAGATGCTATGGTATGAAATAATTAATCAATCCCATAAATTAAAATATTTATAATATTAATTTAAATGCTTTAACAAAATAGGTTGTTTTATTAAACTGAATAAATTATCTGATGGTTTTGGTGTTTTAATGATATTGTTTCATTCATTGTGTAGCCGAAAGCTTTTTAAAGCAGTTTACCAATATCCATATTTTGTCTATTTTCAGAGATAGCTCTGGGTAAAGTATTGTACGTTTCATCCTTAACTTAGGAAATGGCTCTCAAACTAAGATTTTTCAATAAAAAAAGTAATTTCTCCTGTGGTTTGAACCACTGGATACACGTGTTGATGAAAGTATGCAACTACCAGGCATGTAGGAAATCTATTCAAATATTATTTATGGCAGCAACTCATTCCTTTTTTTTATTTTTTAAGTTTTTTTTAAAGATACTTAGATTACATAAAATATTACATTAAAAAAATGTAAGGGGTTCCCATATGCCCCACTCCACACATCTCCCACTTTTCCTCACATTAACAACTTCTTTCATTAGTGTGGTACATTCATTGCAATTGATGAACACATTTTGGAGCATTGACACTAAGCATGGACTGTAGTTTACATTGTAGTTTACACTCTCTCCCACTTAATTCTGTAGGTTATGCCAGGATATATAATGACCTGTATCTGTCATTGCAATATCATTCAGTACAATTCCAAGTCTCAAAAATGCCCCCACCTTACACCTCTCTTTCCCTCTCCCTGTCCTCAGCATGCCAGTGGCCACTTTCTCCACATCAATGATAAAATTCCTTCCATTGCTAGAATTACAATAAGTCTATTGTAGAATACCAGTAATTCCAGACTAGTCCATATTTTATTCCCGAATCTTGAGGATTCTGGGATGGTGATACCCACTCCACCTCTAATTGAGAGTGGGCTTCGATCCCATATGGCTGATGGATGGGACTCACTTGCTTGCAGTTGTAGACACCAGTTCCTTGGTATGGTGGCTGTCCATTCTCACCTCCTTGTTAGTTGTCCTGGGTGAGTCCAATGAACTGGAGAGTAGGTGTTGCAACTCCACTGAGGCTCAGGGCCCAGCTGACACATGGACAGCCCAAAGATTCAAGTCCTTGGATGTACACCTACCAACTCCAGCACCAACTATAGGTTCAAATAGAAGAGACAGAAGAGACATGTGTAGAGAAGTCACAACTGAGTCTAACTCTGTCACACTTGGGAGTACAAACTCCAAAGCAGGGCCCATTATCAAGGCACCAAACTCCTGAGCTATCTGTCATGACCATAGGACCTGGGTGTGTCCAGAGTCCTCAGGAGGACCACTACTTGGGATAGTATCTACTTTGGCAGTTGATGAGATCTTACTGAGACATGCATAAGATTACCTCTGGGATGACCTCCCAACTCACTTTGAAGTCTCTTAGTCATATAAACTCATTTGTCTTTACTTTTTCCCCTTTTATTCAAGGTCATTTTCCGGTTTCATTGCTTGTTGGTGCTTGGTAGTAATTCCTTGGTGCCAGGGAGGCTCATCCCCCAGAGTCATGTCCCATGCTGGGGGGAAGGTAATGCATTTATATGCTGAGTTTTGCTTAGAGAGAAGCCACATTTGAGCAATATGGAGGCTCTCAGGAGGTAACTGTTAGGCACCCTATAACACTAGGTTAAGTTACAATTTCAAGAGGAAAGGCTCATAAGCATAGTCATCAATATCAAGGGCCCACCAATGGACCATACTTCTTCACTAGTCATTGCCCTTGTACTTAGGGGATTGTTGCTGTCCATTAGAGAATGTGGCAGAGCTCTCCTAGATGGGAATTCAATATTTTTTCAGTAATTGTGTGAATCTTTACCCACTGTGACAATGCCCTATGAACATTTGAACACATTTATATACCTTATATGTATGCCCGGGTGAGCTTCCTCCCATCAATGACACCCCACACCAAGGATCCTCCCCTGCTACAGAGAAACTCATTCTTGTTCAGCAAAATGAGATATTACCAGTTCTCAAGTGTTCAAGTTGACATATTATGACTCATTATAGAATGCTTGGAATTTTGGAATGGTGGATGTTTACTTCATATTTTCTGTATCACTCAAGGGAATGCTAATGGACCAAAATATTTCCTTAGCTTATTGTGAACATAGTAAACAAGCATTCTTTGATTTTCACTTATTTACTCATTCATGCATTTATTCATTAGATGAGTCATTCATTCAAAATATATGTATCAAGCACCTATTAACTAGCAAGTTTGAGAACCAACTTTTCTTTATGTTCTAAGACAGAAATGAATATCTTACTCTCCTTGATTACAAAAAAATCATAATCTTATAGAGTTTTTTAATAATGAATTTCTCCTTTTTTGAGAGAAAGGGCCTCATCCATTTATTTGATTTTATTGCATTTATCATCCTTTATATCATTTAACATTTCCTGACACATTTCTTGTTCAGATGATGCATTTACTCTAAGCAACACAAACTTCTATTTGCATCTTTGACAGCGAAGCAAAGACTGACTAATGGAATTGATGCTTGGTTTGAATAATGTAGGATGTTGTGACAATGACAGTAGCAACGAATCTTAAATAATAGAACCTACATGAAGCAATTTAAAAATATACACACTATTGTCTCAGCCACAAACATGTTAGATTTCATTTCTGCCTCTACAATGCTGCTGAGTGTAATCCATCTTGATGACAATTGTCAAGAGAGACTGATTTCTCTTAAAAGTATTTCCCAACTACCTTTTACTGCATGTGTAGGCAAAAACCTAAGCAGTTTGAGGCATGTGGGATTGAACTGTGTGTTTGCTAGGTCATGTTCCTAGGAAGAGGGAGGAGATTGAAGGGTTTGGCATGAATTAGGTGTTCCCTCTCTAGTGTGTAAAAATTAATTTCCTATAGTAAATGGTCTGGGGATACTTCGTTATAACACATTCTGGTAGTTGTGGTGCACATTGCTAATGGGGCTGTTTTATGGGAAGTAGATTCACATGTCAACTTCCTTTTCACTTGAAACAATTATATTTATACAGAGAACAGGAAAGAAAGTGAGAAAAAGAGAAACAGAAAAAGAGAAGGAAGGAAGAAAAGAAGGCAGGAGGGAGGGAAGGAGAGTGGAAGGAAGGGAGGAAGTGATGGAGGAAGAAGGCCAGGGAAGAATGGAGGGAGGGAGGGAAGGAGGAACAGAAGTAAAAGAAAAAAAGAAAAAAAAAAGAAAGAAAGAAAACATTTCCTCTATTCCATCCCAAGGCAAAACTTCAGAACAAAGTGGGAGAAATGGCCTTACTCATATATATACCTTCATGCAAGATATCTAAAAATTGTAAACAAATAAAACAGCTAAGTTTAATAACATGCAATTTTAGAAAGGTCTGAAATATCAGTATATGCACCCTTTTCTTAGATAACCATGTAATGAGTTTCCCATGATAATAAAATGTCCTTCATTTCAAGTGAGATTGCTTGAAATTTAAATATTGAAAGAATGAGTATTTCCAGAAAATCAGTATAAGCAAAATTTACTCAGTAGACTGTATATACCATCTCAATATCATTTCTTTTCTTTTCTTTTTGGATTCATCTCAATTTATATCAATCCATTCTGGCAATGTTGTATTTTGTAACTTGCCTTTAGAAGTTTAATGAACTTTACCTTCATTCATGATTTAACTTTAAGGATGAGATTGATGGTCTTTTAATGGAGGAAACGGAATAATGAAAAATTTTAAAATAAAATGACATGTTTTGGTAATGAGACATGATATTATTTTGATGAAGATTAATAGAGTTTGAGCCTATATAAAGAAGAAATGCTCAGAATATTTAATAGGACTGGCAATCATAACAAAAGATGAATGAAAGAAACTGTGAAACTGAAACAATTTATACTAATAAATAAGAAAGTTTTTTTTTGTGCTATGATTCTAAAGTTATAAGAACATTTACAGTTTATTTGAAGTAGGGTACAGAGAAAAATATCAAAATGGTTGAGGTGTATTCCAAAGGAGATGCTAGCAGACAATGACACTGCTTATAATAAGCGGTTGAAATGTGTTAGTATAACCTTTGATCCCCTGACTTATAATGAGGATATAACAAGTGGTAGGACTTTGAACTTCACAGAATTTTAAAAGATCTATTTAGACTAAGCTGTGCTGTAAATCTCTCTCCCTATTTCCTTCCACCAAGAAAGAGGACGCAATTGCTACCTCCAAATTGCAAAAGTAGTTAGAAGGTCTTCCAGGAAATTATTCACAGACATGTAGAGAGATATGTTTGTGCACTGGGAGCTTCCTCAGTTCAAAAAGGACAACAGTAAGCGGCTGTAAGGAGAACTCATAGAAAACTTAACATGTTTTCCTGAAGATTGAGGAACATAAAGAATGATGTCTGACTGAACTGGGAAATCTAAGGGGCAAGAGACTTCTAGTTAACTACATTGAAAACTAGTAAAGTGGAGATT
Organism: Tolypeutes matacus; assembly: GCA_026826555.1. NCBI lineage: Eukaryota > Metazoa > Chordata > Mammalia > Cingulata > Chlamyphoridae > Tolypeutes > Tolypeutes matacus. The sequence continues at coordinate 1,722,698 of JAKSZT010053819.1, read as the reverse complement.
GTTGAGCTTGATGTAACATGATCTCTGAGAGTTTGTCAGTAACGAAGTCAGGTAGCTAAGGACCAATAGTGAAAGAGAATTCCATGGGTCATTTTATGTCTTGTCCAACAAGTGACTCTAGAAGGGCAACCAGACTTTAGCTAGGGAAAACAGAGGTCACATGGATTCCTAGGACTGAAGAATGTTGAAGGGACTAGAAGGAGTAGAGGAATAAGTACTTTGTAAAGGGGACCACGAAATGGAAGAGGAGGGTCTCTGAAAAGTCTACAGAAGTGAGTCAGCCTTGAGCATCTGCCAGATCTACAGACACCAACGTTAGATTACTAGAATGTCCACAGAAACATTTCCTTTATCCTTTCCTTCTGCTTTATGCCACTTATTCAGTGCCTGATGGGGAGGAAGAATAGGAGTGCAATAAAGGAAAACAAGAAAACAGAGATTAGTAAACTTGGAATGAGTGACGGAAATGCTAGAATGGAAAGAAGGGAAATACTGATCACTCCTTTCTTTGCCAAACTTCAGTGTTGCTTCAGTTAACATATCCAAGTCGGGAAAGCAAAGAAGCCTAACTAAACTTTAAAACCAAGATTGATACTTAATTATCATGGAAATGAACATTCATATTACTTGACCAAGATTTTGTTTAAAGTTTATAAAGTAACCAACTGTGGGTTTGGGGGGACTTCCCAAGCTTTCATCCAAGAGCAAGGAAAGAAAGAATTTGCCCTTTGCAAGTGTTTTTGTTTCCTAAGCTGCTCAAAGCAGTTACCATAAAATGCTTCAGCTTAAGCAATGAGAATTTATTTGCTTATGATTGGAGTCCAGGAAAATGTCTAAATCAAGGCATTAGTAAGACAATGCTTTCTTCCAAACACTGTGTGCTGGTGATCCTTGCCTCCTCTGCCACAAGGCAAGGCACAGGGAGCTATCTGTTGACCTCTCCCATCTCTTCCTGGTTTCCTTGCTTTCAGCTTTCTGTGGCTATCTTTTTGACTGAATTTACATTCTTTTATAGGGACTCCAGTAAGAAGATTGAGATCCATTATAATTGAGGTGGGAACACCTTAACTGAAGTAGCTTCCTCAAAAAATCCTATTTACAATGAATGGGTCCATAGCCACAGGAATGGATATATTTTAAGAACATGGTTTTCTGGGATACATACAGCCTGAAACCACCATAGCAGGCATTTAAAAGAGGTGGGATTTTTTTTTTTTTTTCCTTCTGATTATATCCCATGAGTTGGCTTTAATGTATTAGACAGTTAAGACATTATATATTGGTCAATGAATGACACTGATAATAAATTATTGTTTTATTGTGTTGGCTCCCTTCTAAACCTATCCTTTGATTATGGATGCTTCCTTCTCCTCAACTCATTTTGTAAAATCATAGCTACAGTTCCACTTTGTACACTAGATTTGTCACTGTTGGCTCTGGTGAACTTTTTAATTAGCTATTATTTAGTTTTTGAAATAGTAAAATTCTTTCCTACTTATTCTATAATCTAATTTTGTGGCTTATACTTGAAAACACATTGATTTCTTTAAACATGTGATTGAGTATTTTGGTTTTAACCCTTAAGAAATCCCATTTTCTTCCTAACCCATATTCTTGGCCAGCAGTAGTAATATTGTTCTCCTTCTCAGAATCGTTTTTTTACATTACTTTGCTTCTCTTGTTATAGCTATGATGGTCTAACAAACAGTATATGTGGATAAACAAACAGAAACAAAGTAAAACACCAAGTTATAATGGCAATTCCAAGCTAAACAAGGAAATATGAGTAAAGGGTCTTCATATTCCAATCTATAGTTCAGATTGTATTTTTTTTTTTTTTTTGAGGTACTGGGGTCCGGGGGTTTGGACCCAGCACTCAATCACTGAGCCACATCGGCTTCCCTGAAATGTTTTTCTGTTTGTTTGTTTTTTGCTTGTTGTTTTGCTTTTTGTTTTTTCAAGAGGCACCAGGAACCAAACTTGGGACCTCCCATGTGAGAGGTGGGTGCTCAGTCCCTTGAGCCACACCCTTTCCCATAGATTGTATGCATATTGAGTGTTAGTTAGTAGTTTGTGATATCACTCAAAGGTTATTTATTTTAGTAAGAAAAAAATTCTAATAAGCTCTTGAGAAACCTAGTAAAGACTAAGCAGTTCAATTGCTTTTTTTGAATAAGAAATGAACTTAATAAACTAATATAACCAATAATGAAAGGTCAGAAGGAAATACCACCAATTTTTGATTCTTAGTATTTGCAATTGGGTCCCATCAATAATAGATGCCAGAATTTTTCCAAAGCATTAAAATATATTTCCATTTCAAAATGTACAAATAATAAAACCACTCTGTGTGCTCTTGAGAGACTTTCTAGAGAAGGTAGCTACCACTGAATGGAATAAATTTCCCTAAGTGGTTATCAGGTAAAGGAATGGTGACCAGGTAAGAGTGATAAGAAACTAAAAGCAGCTTTAAAATAAAGTAGCTGCATGTGGAAGATTTGCTCATTTATTGATTTAATTAGGGGTGGGGGTGAGGGTGTTGATTTAATTTCTGGGATTTTCTTCTTTACTTTAAATTCTGAATTAAAGTAGATATTAATCCCTTCCCTTTCATTCAAAACCAAAAGAGGTACACACAAAAAATCAAGATGTCTTTGTTTTACCCATAATCTTTCAGGGAGCTGAAATTGAGGTATCCTCCCAGCTGCTGTTTAATAATGTAACACATACAACATCATCAAGGGAAATGAGAACCAATCAAGGACCTAGTTAACACTTCTCCTCTACCAGGGAGCAAATATAATACACCTAATAAAACTAGGAAAGCAATTAATACTGAAAGGGCCTGTACAAACATATATAAAGGGAAAAGTCACTGAAGAGAGAAATTTACTACTGAGTAGTCTCTTTTTATTTTAAATTGAATTCTGTTTCTTTGGTTGCTTCATTGTGTAGTTTGAGAAATCTTTCTGCGGAAATGGGTGGTTTTCCCACTGAGGGTAATATGTCCTACTTCCCGTTGTATATGAATTCTGTAATGTTTTGCCAGTCCCTGCGATTTTTCCAGGATTAACTATTTTTACATTCTAACTTTTATGGATATTTTGTTTTTAAAGCATATTTGAGTGGGGATTTATTTGTTAAGTGGCAGGATAGAATTGGAGGCCTAGGCAGAAAGGTTTCAAGGGCATTATATAGCAGGAGAAGGTAGAGCACGAGCAGCAGCTGAGCATGTGGCTAAGCAGCTGAAACTAAGATCCCACTCAAGGAGGCTGGAGAGACAGGACAGTACTTTAGTCCCTGGCAATGTTGTTGTTACAATTTAAAAACCTGAGTCCAATGAAATGGGAATAGACAAAATATAAAAACCAGTACTCACTGTGGACTTGTGCCTGGTCCAAGCAATGGGGTCATAGAGAGGCTGGGTCAACTTATTTCTGAGCATATTGAGCAGAAACTGAAACAAGTGATAATCCAAAAGCACTATGGAGAAATTCAGAAGACTTTACTAATTAAACCAGGGTAGCAGGGGGAAGACAGAATGCTTTTCTTTCATTTTAACCCTTTTAACCACTTGAAACAGGGGTGATTTCCCTCCTACTTCCACCCAGGGGACATTTGGGAATCTCTGGAGAGATTTTTGATTGTCATAACTTAGGAAGGGTACTACTGGCATCTAGTGGGTAGAGGCTGGGGATGTTGCTAAACATCTTATAATGTACATGACATCCCCCCACAGCAAAGAATTATCTGTCTCAAAATGTCAATAGTGCTGAGATTGAGAAATCTTGTGTCTTGTTGAATCTTCAAGAACTCTTAAAATTCTCTCACTTCATTGCTTTTATCCAATTATGTTTTCATTTTTCTCTCCTCTCTGCTATGAACCAACTTTTCCCATAGGAGAGAAAAGAAAAAGTATGACTGGATAAAGAAAATAAAGCTAAGGAGCACATAGGAAATTAAAAAGTGTAATGTAGACTGTTTTCTTTTCAGTTCACTGTGCCTAAAGACCTGACTAATTTAAGTCAGAAGAGCACTTGATTCAAGGATGTTACATTTAAAATCCTTCAAATGAGTTGCTAGAAGTAAGTTTAGAAAAGTATTTTATGATCATGTTCTTCAAACAAGAATCTGAAAAAATTACCAAGTTTACAGATTTTTATATTTTATAGAATCAGAAGATTCTGCCTTTGAAGACCAACCTGGATTCAAATCCTAGGCAATTACTAACCACATGATCTGTCTATGAAATTGCTACCTAAAATGTAGGAAAATAGTGAAAACAACCTCTCTCACAATTTTAATGAGGATTTGCAATAATACATGCAACATTATAAGAAGCTCCCTACCTGACCCCGATCAGCTTTCAAAAGCAACAATCACGACAAGAATGACAGCCATCACAATATGGCAATTTCCTGACAGTTTCACTTGCAGAGTATGTAAAGAGGATAATGAGATGAATGTGAATGAGAATTTTGTGCCCATGAATTTTCTAACAGAGTTTTGTTATGACTTGCTCCTCTTAGGGAAAAAAGAGATTGAAATGCCTCACTAGTTAAACTAAGTCTAGATATTGTGTATGTCTGTTTTCAAATTTATCATGAATAAAAGATAACTCTGTACTAGTTATAATGAGCTCATCCGAAAAATATTTTGTGCTTGAATGTTAGTCAAACCTTGTTTCTCAAAGGAAAAAAAAAAATCAGTTGAGTTGTTGCGGCTGTGGCAATGAGAAACCCAAACGGCACTCGGAGAAGTGGAGGAACCAGGCTTTATTATGCACACGGGCCCAGAGGAAAGTTCAGTTTCCAAATTCTGGGCCCCCAGCCCAAGTTTTCTGGAGTTTTTATTGAGGTCTGCAGGCTCCTGTTCATTGGCTAGCGAGTTGGTGGGTGGAATTTTTCCATTACCTTAGGCAACTAAACTGTATGGTTACAGAAGCAGAACTGCAGTTTACGAAATCAAGCAGGCAGGGTTACAGATCTAGAAGTACAGGTTTTACTTCTAAGGCAGGAGATTCTTGTCAGAAAAGAGGGAAGGGTAAGGCTGCAGTGACTTTTCCTTATCACAGTCAGTGATGATATATAGATACTTGCCTCTCTGACAGTATATTAAGAAAAAGTTAGCCAATGATCAATAACCCTCTGATATCTTTAGGGATTAGTCAGGTCCACACAGTAACAGATGAAAGATAGAAAATATGGTTGAGACTCCAGTCAGTGGAGATTGTCCAACAAATAATTTGAAACCAACTTAACTCAATAACTTTCAAATGACAGCAAGCAAAGCCATCAAATTCAGGTGCCCTGTGGAATCAAGTCACAACCAAAAGAAGCCATTAAAACCAAATTCAGACTGCATCAATTCTAATGAAGGGAATGGATGAATCTTGAGAATATCCTACTTGGAAATAGAGGTGGGAGAAGAGAGCATAGGCAACCTCCCCACCCCATTTAATTCCCAAACAACCTTTGAAACTGTCTTGATCTTAGAAGGAATGTGGTATAAAGAATGATCAATTTTACTTAAACAATATAGTTAGACTAGGAAGAGTCTAGTCCATAATCTACTTTGCAAAATTATGTGCATTCAATAAAACAAAGTAATTACATGGTTTCTTCTCCCATCCCCCCAAAAAACTTCTGAAATCTAAGCTCTTAAGGGTGGCCACATGAGTAGCATGGGAAAGAATGGCCCAAGCAACAATATCTATAAACTATAGTAGTTCCAATTCACTAGCAGTTTTCTATGAGATTTTAATTCTGTATCTGTAAAATAATGAGGTTAAACTGATTTATCCTGAGGATCCTTCCAACTGGAACATTCTCTCTTATTTCTCAAAATGTGGGAGTTGTAAGATCTATGACTGCGACACTGGAATAGAATTTGTGTCTAAATATAAAACTACTGCTATGAACTTGACACAGATTTTCCCTAAGAATCAGAGACTACATAAATTCCTCCATTATTTTCACTATAGAGTTACTTTCCAGAAGGGAAGTGAGGCAAAGGAAAAATTACATGTTGTATAGAATTAAGCACACACCCCCCCCCCTTTAAATAAAATAAACAAAATCCCTTCATACAGATAAGAGATTGTAAAGATTACAGGATGACATATAGTCATCTGTGTTTCTTCAGCTCCACTGAGTTTTTAAAATGTCATAGTAAAAATGGCCTAATGGGCCTGGGTTTTGTGTAATGCACTAAATAAATCAATATGGATATTGTGTTTAATTTTTTACAAAGCAGTTTATAAATTTGCTGCCTCATTTTATCCTGAACCTTGTGACATTAGCTAACATTAAATGTGTGAGCAGTACCATTATTAATACATCCATTATAGATTGGGTCTTGTTCAATGTTGTCTAATGGTGTGGGTGGGGTTTAGTAAGAAAAGGATCAAGAACTAAGCAGTTAGATTGCACAGGATGGAGGTTACTGGTAGCTTTGAGAGTAACCTGGTGGGACTGAAAGCCTGAATTGAGTGAACTAACATAAGAATAGAGGTGAGAAAGTTGAAGAAGCTAGCATAGATAAGTCTTCCCCTTGGAAAAGGAGCAGAGCAATGGCAGACAGCAAGTGGAAGACATGAAAACTCGGCAAGGGAAACTCAGTAAGGAATCAGAGTGTGTTTGAACGATAATGGAAATAATGAAGCAGAAAGAAAATTTGATGATATTAGAGAAGGTGGAAGAGATATCTGGAAAGCTTCCTGGAGGAGGTAGTAATTTAAGTAAGTAAATTAAAAGTGCTCAAGGCATATGTGGGCGCAGCATCTGTATTGAGAAAAGGAGTTCAGACCAGATAAAATATGGACAACATCACAGAAAAAGAAGAGGAGTAGAGGGTGTAAGAGCTGGCAGGAGCTGACGGATAGACTTATGGATAACATTTTTTTTTTTTTTTTTTTTTTTTGTCAAACTTATTCTTCACACGTGGTTCTTTCTCATCTAATGGAATTCTTCAGCTTTGACAGTAGTATGAACAGCCCTAGCTCTGTCCTTTTCTTTCAGCTTTGCTTAAATGTACATTTTGAGATGAGAAAGTAGAAGAAAGGAATGAGGAGGTCAGGGGAGATAGTTTCAAATCCTCACCAGTGTTATTGGATACTTTATTTTCCTGGCTGCTAGAACAAATACCACATAATGGGTTGGTTTAACAACAGGAATTTATTGGCTCACAGTTTCAAAGGCTAAAGGCTTAAAGGCTTGTTTCCTCTCGGGGTCGGTGACTTCTGCCTGGCTGTTAATCTTTAGGGTTCCTTGGCTTTTCTGTCACATGGCAATGCACATGGCATCGTCTACTCCTTTCTCTTCTAGGTTCTGTTGAATTCCAACTTCTGGCTGCTCCCTGGGGGTTCTTTCTTTCTCTGTTTGAATATTACCTGCTTATAATGGACTCCACTAATCTGGATTAAAGGCCAACTTGTTTTAGTTATGCCACACAGTAACTGAAATAATATCTTCAACAGATCTTATTTACAATTTGTCCACAGCCATAGGACCAGGGCTTGGGACCTGAACATGTCTGTTGCTGGGGACATGATTCAATCCCCAACAGTGGGCAAATCAAGGACATTCGATTAAGTGTTATGCAATTTGAATTTCCTGGGCAGAATAAAATGTATTTTAAAGGTGTTTAAAGTTGAAAAGCTGCAAACAATATCAGCTTTACAGTACCACTATTTACGAAGATTTGCATCACACCTAATACCTATAGAACAATCTTGGAAATGGGCCTGTGGACAATGCTGTTCTTCAAAATGAGACCTAGACTGCCCTACTGGTTTTTAAATGTTCAAGGTAATAGTCGTTCAGTTAACAACTCTAACCCAGATACCACCTGGCACACACTGAACTCTTGGAAATCTCCTTGTAATCAGTTTGGATCTCAACTGTTAGTCAAAATCTCTTCTATCTTTTCCCCTTCTTAGTGTTTATTATTTTGCAGTATATAACAACACCAGCATATGCTATATTTACTATCCCTTATGCCATTCCTATAGTGAAGGTGTCACCCCTTCCTTATGTTATTCAAAAGTATACATACCTCAAGACTGGTGGATTTAGGAGCATAACTGAGTCCTTAAGAGAGGGCAGGGAAAGGCAGTCCAGGTGTTACATGACCCTCTTATATCCACTGGGACCTTCTCCTTCTTCCTTTCTACTTTCCAAATTTTCCTTTACCCCCCCCCCCACTGAGAAAGCTCCAAGCACTGCACTTTTTCCCTCTCTTCTGTAGAATAATTCTTCCCTCTCTGAAATCCTAGTTCAAGCTGACTTGCTCCAAGCAGTCTTATTAAGATATTTTCCCAATAAAAAAAGAAAGAAATTTTGATACCAGCCTCCAAAACACAGAATTTTTCTATCTTATTATACAACTAAACCAAGAGCATTAGTTTTAATTCCTTCAGCTGCTTGTTGCTCCTTTTAAGTTGTAGTGCAGCAGTTTTCAGGTCAGACTTCACGCAAAGTTTCAACAACATCAAAAAGAATATTATCAAATCCCTATCATTTTCTCTGTCTGAAGCTTTATGCTTCACAACGAGTCTCTCCACAGTTAGAAAAGAGCGTGGCCATTCCAGCCTCTGGACCAGAGCCCAGAGTTTTCTGCAGAAACTGCAAGTGAGGCATCTGATTGGCCTGCCTGGATCACAGATCCCTGCCAGATCTCGTTATGGGGAGAGCAGTTCAGGGCCTGAATCATAGTGGTAAACATCCAAATGGCTATGGATGCTGTGCACCATGACAGCCTCACCAGAACACAAGAAATGGGGACAATCAATGGAAAGCAGAGATGCTATTGTTATAGAGAAAACAACAAAAAAAGATGATGATCAGACACAAAAAAATGATTACCAGCATTGGTACATTGAAGCAAATTTGCCCTCTTTTATAAAACTCAAAAAAGAGAATAGAACTTCCTACAGTTATTAAAAAACACTTTATATGTGTGCATATAACTTTTATATGCATATATATTATATATGTGTGGGTATATATATATTGACTTCTGTATATACATATGGCACACGTACATTTAATCTGCTATATATATATATGTGTATATATCTTCTAGTATATAAACATATATTTTTCTATTTTAATGTAATGTATTTCTGATTAAAGAGCCTAAGACATTTCCAAGAAGATGTACAAAAGGCCTTGTGCAGATACTGGCCATTTTTAACTAATTTGTATCTTCTGAAACAAGCAACCAACTCAGATTTCAGTGTCTTTGAGCCTTCCTAGAAAAATCTTATTAAAGAACATTTTCCTCTCCTTAAGCCCTCTGGCTAAGAATAAATTGTAATATAGATGGTGACCTGTGTATGCACTTTTTACTATAGTACGTGTGAAAGTCATAAGAGCAAAGGTCAAGTCCTCTGTGTTAAAACCTTCACCTTCAGTATTCTTGTTATTGTCTGTACAAAGGGAGCTTTTGCTGGACACATACATTGCCTTTAGCCACGGGAAAGTAGAGATTTTGAGTATAGCAGCAGAGAAAAAAAAACAATAATTGCTTTTCTACCGGGGTTGGTTTATAAGACCCAACAGTGATGTCAGTTGCTGAATCAAGTGCTTTTGGGCAAACGAGGCCATTCTTAAGGGCGCCAGTGTTCTTTGAAAAGTCCCAGCATGCACTTTGCCTGCCTGCTTAGTCCAGATTTAAATGGAATGAAGATTCTTTTGGAAAAGAAGCAAAGGGGAGAATTATAAAAAGGTCAGGAAGCAGTGAAATGTGCAATTAAGGATTGAATCTCAAATCATTTTATTCAATCATTTGTTCATTTTATCATTTATTCTATTAAATTTACTCTATTAGATAGACATTTTAGTGAGATTTTGTTCAGTACCAGGTCATAAGCTCAGTGATGGTAAAACATTGCTAAGTAGGTCACTTCTGTTTTTCTATGTTGCCGTGATGTTTGATGCTAAGGTACAATTCAGGCTTTTTGTTTGTTTTTTGTCATGAGCTGGTGAAGGTGCTTTGTATTCCTGCTCAATAATTTTTTGTGCCAGTGTATTGTTCCAGCTACTCAAATGTGACACAAATATTGGGCACTCTAAAATCCAGTGCTGCAGTGCTTCTATTAGGCATATAGTCTGATAGGTATACTATGGAGACATCAAGAAAGAAGAATGTGAATATTCTCACTGTCCTGATTTTGTGATAATCGGCGTAGGCTAAACATTCGCTATATTAGAAATCATGCGTGTGTCCCCAGACCTAGCTTTTCTCCTTACCACTGGTTTATAGAATGCTGGTGATAAACTAAACCTGGTTTACTATATGACCATCCTGTATGGGAAAAGACTGTAAATTTGGGTATCTTTGGTCAACGTTAAGAGATAGAGCAGGGGGACGAATGTCGTTCGGGTGGTTGAGCGTCCATCTCCCTTATGGAGGGAACTGGGTTTGATCCCCGGGACCTCCCAGTAAAAATAAAAAAAGAACAATATAGAATGTGTGTGGACCACCAGGCCCTGTGCTGGTACGCCTCCAGGTCCTGCGAGTGGGTGAGCAGCCAGGCCCTGGGAGCCACGCAGCAAGATGATGACATAACAGGAGGGTGACACAGGGGAGAGCCAAGACGAGATGCACCAGAAAACCAGGAACTAAGGTGGCACAGCAGTAGGACGCCTCTCTCCCACATTGGAGGTTCTGAGGATCGAATCCCAGTGAAGACAGGAGGAGAAGGATGAGAAGAGAGGGCAGGAAACGGACACAGAGAGTTGCCCAGCAAATGGACACAGAAACAGCAAAAATGGGGGGAGGGGGAGAGGGAGTAAAAATGGATCAAAGTAAATAAATAAGTAAATAAATCCTTAAAAAATGTATAGGAGAGGAAGATACGGACTATAGTTAGTAGTGATACTTTGATGATGCTCTTTCATGATTTGTTAACAGATGTTTCACAACAATGAGGGATGTTTGTGGGGGTGATGTGTGGGAGCCCTGCTTGATGTTATGCATGTTTGTTTTGTAAGTTCACAATGTTTACTGAACACTTATAGTTTATGTATGTTCATGTATGAATGATATACTTCAATAAATTGTTTAAAAAAATTAAAAATTAAAAAATAAAAAATAAAAAAAAGAAAGAAGAATAACAGTCAATCTATGAGACCTCTAGAGGCCTAAGACAATTTATTTGTTCAGAAAACCTCTTGAAATGGTTTTTGGTTTCCTCACTGCTTCCTACATAAAAAGAGATTTCATTAGTTTTAAAGTGTTTATATTTTCAATTATTAAATGTACAAAATAAAGTAAAAAATAAAATAAAATAAAATATGTACATCAAATAAAAAAAGAGCGATTTCAGACTAGTAAAGAAGGGATAAATCGATTGGTTAAAAATAAATAAAATTAAGTGCTAAGTCCTTACTGTTTAAAAGAAATTTTTAAAAAATCGTTTTCCTTTAAAATAAATAAAGGGGATGTCTGATTTTTTTTTTTACCGAGCCAATTTATTGCTAATACCTGCATCACACCCAATGTGACCCTGGCAGATGTTTGAGAATAAATCTTCTTTGAAATTCATCCAGGAAACCAAAGTCTGCAAAGGGAATGCCTGACCCTAGCTTGAAGGGAATGAAGGAGATAACTTCAGATCCTTCTGAAGCCTAATAGCATAATTACACCTGAACCAAGGTTTCCATGGGCTAGTTACTAAATTTCAGTGCAATAGAAATCCAGAAACTTCTCTGGTGCTGGCTTCTCCTCAGACTGTCCATAAGGAGTAGTATAAATTAAGCCCTTTGCTGAGGGCTTGATGTGGTTAAAAATGGTATTAAAATTAGGAAGCTATTGTCTAAGTAACTTTCTCTTCATAATTATATTTACAAATCTTTAATATTATGCTAAATTTAATATAAATTAATGACAATTGTTTAAATACAATAAGAAAGTGTAGGGAAGACAGGGAAACAGAGACTGGTTGTAGATGTCACATATAGCTATATAGACTTTATAAAAGAATAACACAATTTGAGAGCAGCATTTCTGTAGACCTTTGAAATTTCAAGGAAATTTTGCATATTATTTTCAAATTCAGATTTGGTAACTTCATTTTATAGGAGGCAGTTATTGTTCCCCCAATTTCCAGATGAAAAAGATGAGATCCAAGAGTATTACTTAATTTTCCTAAGGTCGTATATCTACTGTATAGATGATTTTCTCAGGTCCTCTTTCCATGAAACACCTTCTTATATCAAAGTCAAAAAATAAACAAATGGTGAATATGTTTGGTTGGCTTTGGATGCGAGGAAAGGCTGAGTCAATCCTGAACAAGCAGGAATCCCTCCCATAAGGCCCGGGAAGGCTCCCATGGTTCAGGTCAGTGGCAGAGCCACACATGGGTAGCTGGACAGTGAAGAAGGAGAGCCCCAGAGTCAGACAAGCTGGGCTTCATCCCTAGTTAATCACTGCGATCTTTAGTAAATGACTTCTCCAAGTCTCAAGTTCCATTTGTAAAATGGGAAAATAATCTCCTTTCCTTCCAAAGCTTTTTGTAAAGATTTGCTAATTGAGGAAAGGGAAGTATTTGGTACAGAGCCTGCATACTGCAAGCTCTCTACAAGTATTAGTGGGTGCTATCATATACATATATTGCATACTTGTAAATAAAATAAATCTTTCCACATCCATGCATGCTCTCAAGGATTTGCTTATTTGGGAAGGATGCCTTCTTAGAAACATGAACCAAATGTGGCTTATAAACAAACAAACAGAGGGTATTTGAAACCTAGGCTTTCTGCTTTGCAAAGTAATTTCTCAATGTTTTTAATACACACATGTAGTTGTGGAACATGGACAAGAAGTCAGCTAAAATGTATTTCATAATAAAGCAATAAGGATTTTAATTCTTCCACAGAAATGAAGTTGGAGACAGGGGTGGGGTGGGAAGGGAAAGTAGAGAAGATGGAAGGGTGGAGAAGGAAACAGTCAGACAATAAGACTGAAACCCCAGTAACTTTTTGGCAGGCAGGAGGCTAAATGGAACAAAAAATCAGGAAAAGTTTTACTCTGTTAGAAAAGAATGAAACATTTTAGAGTAGGGACCTTTGAAACTGTTATCCTTTCTGTGCCATTTATAAGTCTCTTGATGCACAAGAGTGTGTTTCATGAAACAACCCTGCATTGGGCGAAACAGGGAGGAAAGATGGCAGGTGATGTGAGCTGAGGATGGAGACTGAGAACGAAGCTCAATGGGGCCAGCAGCTTTCTCCCAGCCATGAAAGCATACCTGGGAGAAACTGAATTTTTTCAGAGTGCACATAATGCAGAATCTGACCCCTTTTAATTGGAAATTAAAACAAAGAATAACTCTTGAATGCCAGAGGAGGTAGAGAAAGCCAAATTACATGCATACACATTTAGATATTCATATAAACAACCACTACACTATGTGTCTAGATATTCTAGTAGAAAATCATGTTTTATGTGTATTGTTTGAATTTAGTTTGCTCAATTCATGAATCCTTCACTAAGCCAGTTTAAGGAAGCAGAAACATTAGGAAACAAGAGGCATCTGATTCCCAGCGTGGTTTGTTGCTTTTGAATTCAACCAAACATAACGGCTAGAGTTTCAAATTGCTTTCTAGACTTTATATCATTCTCCCTTTCTACCATATAAATTCTTACCTCAAAGCTGTGTGTTGTGACATTTAAAGAGAAAGTGTCTCTACAAATGGCACAATCCAGGTGAGAAAGAATCAGCCTTATCATCTCCCCTGCTATCTTCTTCCTAGGATGCTGATTCAGTAAATGATCTTTTTTCCTTAACTGCAACCAGATCCACAGCTCGATCTCTAACTCGGTTTCTATTGCAGTCACCAATGTTCTTGGTTTCCAGAGATTTCTGATTCTTCTGGGGTTAATATTTAAAGACTAGACAAAGATTACTGCAAAATGTTGACTACAGTATGTTAAATAAAGCGTGACAAACTGATGGCTTTTTAGAGGTCAAAATTTCACTAAGCTGACTCACTCCACAGACTTGTGTGAGCCAAATGCCTAAGTTTTCTTAAACCAGAAACCATGGACTAATAATAATAATGGCACTAATATTATTTATATTACTATTAAAATACAAGCTATATTGCTAATTGCTGATAATGGTTAATTCCATAGCCTGTGCCATGTACTTTGCTAAGTACCTAGTAGGGGTTAATTCTCATTAATATGAGGTCTGAGCTATCCCCCCCCCCATTTTATGGATGAGTAAACTGAGGCTTACAGATATAAAATAACTTGCTTAAGATTGCACACTTGGAAGTGGCAGAATCTACCTCAGAACCTCTGCTCTTTACTACTACTCTGGACTGCAGAGAGAAGCTGAACAGTAATGTCACCTGCCAATTCAATTCCATATGCTGCTTGCAGAATGTGCCTCCAGAGAGAAAAGTGTCACCTCCATTCCTGGGACCCAGATGCAGTGACTTGTACTACTGTTCTTGCCAAAGATCAGAAGAAAGGGAGGAGGTGGGTGCTGAAAAGCCTGGATACAATATCATTAATTCAATATGCCAGTCCAGCCCCTATTGCATGTCACTACACATCAGGTAGAAAACGAGGCTGAATTGAATCTGGCTGTCAAGACACCCAGATTTGCAGCAAGTAGAGATGCTCTTTGCTCTTTATGTAAGAGCTCTGATCGAAAAGACAAAATGAATATAATCAGTCATTCTGCACTACTGCCCTGGCAACTGCAAAGTTTTTTACTTGCTTTCCCTCTTGTTCACAACCTTTTTTTTCAGATGCCAGTATGCATTGCTTGCTTTGGGATAAACCCTCCCAGCTAAGACTCAATAATTGGATTACTCGCACACTGTGTGAGTAGCTTTTATAAGTCAGCAGTTTATGGAGCAGAGCAAACGTGCAGGTGCTGGACCAGAAAGAGCACACTTCCCCAGATTGGCTTGGGTCTTCACAATACTTTCAAGTTTGATGATCTGGAGCAGAAACGCCAGTGCAAGCTGCAGGTGATAAAGAAGGACAGTTCAGCGCTGCCAGTCACTCAGGCGAAGGAATACAAAACTGGAGGGCAAACATGCATTTGGAAGATTCCTGGAATTTTCTCTCTGATTAAGATTAAGGTCAGGAGATTATGGAACTACCTTATCAGGCAAAGTAGGTCTCCCTTAGCAAGGCTGACTTAAAAGTAACTGCCCTTTTTTTCCAGTGACCTGGGTAAAATCTGAAGATGTAAATAACTATTTGCTAAAAGTCATTAAGCAACAATGTTGCTGAACTAAAAGAAGTAGAAGTAGAGGCCTTTCTTCCATAACGGACACTTCCCTTAGGAAGACAAAGGAAAGCATTTGAAAATGGTCGAACTTTTCCAACAAAAAAGTGAGATGAGTCATTCCATTATCTCTTCATGGAAACTCATAAAATTCCTAAAGTATGTCCCTGCTTTTGTGTCTAGATGTCACTGCAGCTACCCAAAGAGAAGCTAAGAACAGGTAAATTTAGGCATCTTAGCAAGATTCAAGACAGTTCCTAAAGAAGTTTGCACATTTTATAGCAATTATATGTTGCTGTTGTTTTTTTCCAATGAGACTATTAGCCCTCTTACACATGGCAGTGCCTTATTCATCTTATTTCCCGGGATCCTGGAAGTGTCTCACAGAGTAGGTACTCAATAAATACTGTTTATTAAATGACAGATGATAATAATCATTATTGGGCATCTGTTACAAGGGAGTTTACACCATAATCTCCAATCCTTATAGCTTTAAAAATAGGAGTTGTTTACTGCATTTAAAAGAAACGTGGAACCAGAAGCTAACAAGATCAGCAGACTGCTGCAAGTTATACAGCTAGTAAGAGGCAGATCAAAGATTAAGGTACAAGTTGGTTTGAGGCCATAACCCTGGTTTTTCCACTACAAGAAAGTTAAAATCATGAAGAAAAATAAAGTTAAAAAAACTTTAATCACTGGAGGACCATGTGTGGCCTTCAGCAAATCATTAATCTTTACTGCCTCAGTTACCAATTTTGTAAAATGAAATAACCACTTTTTGCCTAAAGCCAAGAGTTAAATTAAAGGCCGCTTCAGCTATAAAACAAAGAAACAAAAAATCTTTAACCATTATTATTCTTAGATTAATATGAGGTCATTATTTAAGACATTGAAACATCTTTGTTTCCTAAGAGAATGATACTGTGATGCAAACATGCTTAAAAACTGCTCAGATTGTTCTCTTTCCTAACATTTTATACATATTTTTCTCAAACATGGAATTCTTTAAGAAAGAACTAAATGGCCCAAATAGATTGGCAAAAGCTGCTGGGAAGCCTGCTTTCCTTAATAAACTCATATTGGTAGTTAAGTATCAGTGCATATGGAGTATTGAGAATAAGTAAATTGAAATTATGCACACGTTTTCATGATTGTACAAAATAATGGATTTATGAATAAAGACAAATTATAAAGGGAAAATGTCTACAGAAAAGAGCTTGTTTTTTCTTCTTTTTATGAGCATGAAAGGAAATGGAGACAGAACTTACTAGGCTAGAGTGTTCTGATCACTAAGCAGATAGATTAAGGTGAAGGGAAAGGAACTGAGGCACATAGGTCAGTACAAATAGCCCTCAGACCAAGTTCTAGTCATTGAAAAGAAGGGATGAGAATTATATAGCTCAAAATTCATTACAACACTTAGGTATGGCCTTTGGATATAACTCATTGAATGACTGCGATCTCCCTAAAGATTGTTTTCATCACTGCTCATTCACTCCTTTCAAACACTTGTGACCTGTTTTCCACCGCAAAACTTCTAATGAGGGTCCGTTCTTCAAGATCATTCTAATAATTGTAGTTGGCAATTGCAAAATATCTTATGTGGCAAAGCATTTCAACATCTACATGTTCCCTAGTGGGCATAAATATTAAATGAATGAATAAAGAATAAAGATGTGAGGACAAGCAGAAATGTAAAGATGTCACGAATTCCAAAACTCTTCAGGGAGGGTTTAATTTTTAAGACATATAATTTTGAAACAAAAGTCACGTGGAAGATTCTGGGACTACAACAAACTAAATGATATGTAATCAATGCCTGAGGAGCTTAAAGTAGAATAATATTTACAAAGTCATGGACTCACATTCACTTCTTTCATTTCTTATCCTGAATCAGGTAAAGATATGGCTTTTGTGCACATATTTACCAGTGCAGGATAAAAAGTATTGGGAGAAAAACTATATCAAGTTCTGTCTGGGGAGGAGGCATGAGTTCACACGGTTTGCATAGTGCCATATCAGTTGAGAAGTGCTTCACTACCCAGTTGTCTTATTATTATGTTTTTAATTAGAGAAGTTGTAGGTTTACAGAAAATCACATAAAATACAGAGTTCCCAACCCCAACACACATACACAAACACACACACAGTTTTCCCTATTAACATTTTGCATTAATGTGGTAACTTTATTACAATTGATGAAACAATATTGTTATAATTATACTCTTATCTATACTCCATAGTTTATATTAGGGTTCACTGTTTGTGTTGTACACTCCTATATTTTTATTTTTAAAATTTTTATTCTAGTAATACATACACAATGTAAAATCTCCCCTTTTAATCACATTTATATATATTCACGGATGTTTATATTCACAACATTGTTCTACCATTACCACCATACATTAACAAAACTTTCCACCACACCAGAGAGAAACTCTGTACCAATTAAGCATTAACTCCCGGTTCCCTACTCCTGCCATGGCCCCTGGAAACCTGTGTTCTTCTTTCTGACACTATGGATTTGCTCATTCAAGTGATCTTATATTGGTGAGATCATACAATATGCATCCTTTTGTGTATATATATATGAGTTATATCATTCAAGATGATGTTTTCAATGTTCATCCATGTTGTCACATATATCAGAAATTCATCCATTTTTTTACAGTTGAATAATATGCTATGGTGTGTATATACCACATTTTACTTATGCATTCATCTGTTGATGGACACTTGGGTAGCTTCTATCTTTTAGCAATAGTGAAAATGTCACTCTGAAAATCAGTGTGAAAATTTGCTTGACACCCTGCTTTCAATTATTTTGGATACACACCTAATACAGGGATTGACAGATATTATGGTAATTATGTACTTAATTTCCTGAGGGACCAATAAACTGCTTTCCACAGTGGCTGGACCAATAAACTGCTTTCCACAGTGGCTGCACCACTTTACATTCCCACTAACTATGAATGAGTGTTCCTATTTCTCCACATCTACTCCGACATAAGTTATTTTCCAGTTTTTTTAATAGTAGCCATTCTACTGCATGTGAAACGGAATCTCATTTTGGTTTTAATTAGCATTATTTTGCTGGACGATGATATTAAGTATATCTATGTGCTTTATGACCATTGGTATATCTTCTGTGGAGAAATTTTTATTTAAGACTTTTGCCTATTTTTGAAATTGGGTTATATGTCTTTTTGTTGTTGAGTTGTAGTATTTCTTTATGTATTCTGTATTTTAAACTTGTATTAGATATATGGTATCCAAATGTTTTCTCCCATTCTATACATTTTCTTTTTACTTTCTTGATCAAGTCCTTTGAAGTGAAAAGTTTTTATTCTGATGAAGTCAATTTATCTAATTTTTGTTTTTTGTACTTTTCATATAAAGTCTAAGAAAACCATTGCCTAACAAAAGCTCCTGAATGTGCTTCTCTATTTTCTTTTAGGAATTTCATAATTTATGTTGTTAAATTTAAATCTTTGATCCATTTTGAGTTAACTTTTGTATGTGGTATGATGTAAGGACCCACCTTCATTCTTTTGCATTTGTATATCTGGTTTCAATAATTGAAGAGACTATTCTTTCCCAAAGGAGTGGGCTTGGAACGCTTATCAAAAATCAGTTGGCTGGGAAAGGGACGTGGCTCAAGTGGTCGGGCTCCCGTCTACCATAAGGGAGACCCTGGATTTGGTTCCCGGGGCCTCCTGGTGAGGGCAAGCTGGCCCATATCTGCGGAGAGCTGATGGCCCCAGCCCGTGGAGAGCTGACAGCTCGCGCCTGTGGAGAGCTGGCGCAGCAAGGTGATGCAGCAAAGGGAGACAAGCAGACACAGAGGAAACATGCAGCGAATGGACACAGAAAGCAGACAGTGAGCACAAGTGGCAAATGGTGGTGGAGGGGTGGGGATAAATAAATAAAAATAAATAAATCTTAAAAAAAAAATTAATTGGCCAGAGATATGTGGATGTATTTCTGAACTTTCAATTGGATTCCATTGGTCTATATGGATCTTCTTATACCAGCACCATGCTCTTTTGATTACTATAGCTTTGTAATAAGTATCAATATTGGAAAGTGTGAGTCCTCTTAACTTTGTTATTCTTTTTCAATATGGTTTTGGTTATTTAGGGTCCCTTACCTTTCCATTTATTTAGGTCTTCCTTGATTTATTTTAGGAATATTTTGTAGTTTCCATGAAAATCCTTTAAAACCTTGATTAAATGTATCCCTATGTATTTGTAGTTGTTATTGTAAATAGATTTTTTTCTTTCTTTCTTTTTTTTTTGTTATTAGAGAAGTTGTGAGTTTACAGAACAATCATGCATATAATACAGGATTCCCATATAGCACCACACCACAAATACCTTGCATTTGTGTGGAATATTGGTTACTGTTCGTGAAAACACATTTTTTATATTTGTATTATTAATTAAAGTCCATGGTTTAACTTCTGGTTCACGGTATATTGTAGTTCCGTGGATTTTTAAAACTTTTTGTTCTGTTACCATACATAAAATCTAACATTTCCTCTTTTACTCATATTCAGATAATATATTTTGATACTGTTAATTGTATTCACAATGTTATACTACCATAATCACCATCCATTACCAAAATATTTCCATCATTCCAAATAGGAACCCTATACATTTTAAGCCTTAACTTTCCATTCCCTATCTCAACCCCATTCCCTGGTAGCCTGTATTCTAGATTCTGACTCTATGAATTTGCTTATTCTAATTGTTTCAAATCAGTTAGATCATACAGTCCTTGTTCTTTCCCCCCTCAAATTGTTCATTACTGGTATATGGAAATAGTGCTGACTTTTGTGTGTTGATCTTATAGCTCCTCCTACACCCACACTTTACTGAATTCTTTTAAGAGCTCTAGTAGTTCTGTTGTGTATTTTTCATGATTTTTTTGTATATAAGATCTTGTTGTCTGCAAATAAGGAAGGTTTCGCTTCTTCCATTTCAATTTGGACATCTTTTGTTTCTTTTTCTTGCCTAATTGCTCTGGCTAAAATTTAAATGACAATGTTATATAAGAATGATGGCTGTGAGCATCATTGCATTCCAGAACTTAAAGGGAAATTTTTAAATCTTTCAGCAATAAGTATGCTGTTAGCTGTGGTTATTTCATATATGACCTTTATCATATTGTAGAAGATTCCTTCTAGTCATAGTTTGCTAAGTGTTTTTATTACAAATGAGTGATAGAGTTTGTCAAATGCCTTTACTGCCTCACATGACATGATCATGCAGTTATGGCCCTTTGTTCTATTAATGTAGTATATTACATTAATTGATTTTCTTATGATGAACCACCTTGCATGTCTGGGATAAATCCCACTTGATCATTGTGCATAATTCTCTTAATGTGCTGTTGTATTTGGTTTGGTAGTATACTTTGAGGATTTTTGCATCTATATTCATAAGGGAAATTGGTCTATAATTTTTATGTTCCTTGATGTCTTTATCTGGCTTTGGTATTAGAGTTATGATAGCATCATAGACTGAATTAGGGAATATTTCATCCACTTCAATATTTCGGAAGACATTGAACATGATTGGTGTTCATTTTTCTTAGATAGAATGTTTGGCAAAATTCGCCAGTGAAGCGCTCTGGTCTTTCATTCTTCCTTGGGAGATTCATGATTACTGATTCAATCTCTTTACTTCTTATTAGTCTTTTGAGATATTCTATTTCCTCTACAGTTAGTGCAGGTTGTTTGTGTGTTTCTAGGAATTTGCCCATTACATTTATGTTATCTAATTTGGTGGCATATAGTTGTGCATAGTATCTTCTTACAAACTTAAAAAAGAATCTCTGATATTGGAAGGAATTTTCCCCTTTTCATTCTGATTTAAGTTATTTGTGTCCTCTCCTTTTTTTTTTTTTTCTATGTAGCTACAGTTTTGTCAATTTTATTGATCTTTTCAAAAGACAAGCTTTTGGTTTTATTGATATTATTTTTTTGTTTTTGTTTTTAATTCTCTATTTCTTTTCTCTCCTCTCTACTTTTTAAAAATTTCCTCCCTTCTGCTCAGTTTGAGTTTCGATTGTCCTTTTTCTATGACATCTAGTTGTGATGTTAGGTCTTCAATTTGAGATCTTTCTTCATTTTTAATGGAAGCATTTAGAACTATGGGTTTATCTCTCAGAACTGCCTTTGCTACATCCATTAAATTTTGGAATGTTTTGTTTTCATTCACTCAAGGTAAGTCCTAAGTTCTCTTGTGATTTCTACTTTGACTTATTGGTAATTTAAGACAGTATTGTTTAATTTCCACATATTTGTGACTATTCCAATTTTTCCTCTGTTATTTATTTCTAGCTTCATTCTATTGTTGTTGGAGATAATACCTTGGATGATTTTAAGAGCTTTAAATTTATTGAGACATTTTGTGACATAACATATGGTCTATCCTGGAGAATTATCCACGTTTACTAAGGACGAATATGTAGTCTGCTGCTATTGCATCAAGTGTTCGATAGATGATAGATAGATAGATAGATAGATAGAGATATATCCATTTTATAGTATAGTTCAAGTCTTCTATTTACTTATTTATCTTTTGTCTGGATGTCTTTTCCATTATTGAAAGTTGTATGTGATATATCCTATTATTAATTTATAGCTGTCTATTTCTCCCTTCAAAGCTATCAATATTTGCTTCATATATTTGCGGGCTTTGCCATGAGGTGCATTTGTATTTATAATTGTTAGGTCTAATTGACCCCTTTATAGTACAAAGTAACCATCTTTGTCCCTTATAAAATTTTTTTACTTCAAGTCTATTTTGTCTTATATTAGTATATCTACTTCATCTGTCTTCTGGTTGCTCTTTCCATGGTATATTTTTATCCATCCTTTCACTTTCCGTCTATTTGGGTCATTGAATTTAAGGTGAGTCTTTTATAAAAAGTACATAGTGGTTTATGTACTTTTTACCCATTTTTCCAATCTCTGCCTTTTGACTGGAAACTTTAGTCCATTTACATTTAAAGTAACTACTGATAAAGTAGGATTTTCTTCTGTCATTTTGCAATTTGATTTATGCACATCTGAGACTTTCTATGTCTCTCAATTCTTTCAATAATTCTTACTTTCATATTTATTTGATTTGTTTTGAAGTATACCTTTTCACTTCCTTCTGTATCTATTTTTCAAATATTTTCTTTATGATTACCATGGGACTTAATTTAACACTGTAAATCTATGTTTGATTTAATGCCAACTTAACTTCAACAGCGTACACATTATAGTTACTCTATCCCTCCATCTTTCATCTTTTTGTTTTACTTGTTACAAGTTATATCTTTATAGATTTTATGTAAAAAAGCATAGATATATCATTACCTTTCATGAATTTGTCCTTTAGATCCTTTAAGAACTAAAAAGTGAAGTTACATACTGAAAGTACTGAAATTTGTAGTTACTAATATGGCTGTCTTTATCAGAAGTATTTATTTCTTCATGGCACAATGATCTATTTTCCTTTAATATTTCTTGTAGGCAGGGCAGGTGTTGATGAATATCTGGTTTTGTCTTAATATATTCCTGTTTTTGACAGAGAGTCTCACTGGATAAATAATTCTGGATAGGCAGTTTTTTTTCATTGTTTTGTTTTGTTTTGTTTTTCCTTCAGCACATTAAATATTCATCCTACTGCCTTCTTGCCTCTATGGTTTCTGATGAGAAATTAGAAGTTAATCATATTTGGGTTCCCTTGTACATAAAATATCACTTTTATTTTGCAGCTTTCAAAACTCTCTCCTTGTCCTTGACATTTGACTGTTTGATTAATATGTTTCTGGCATGGTTCTCTTGAGGTTAATATAGTTTGGGGTTTCTTGGGATACTTGAATATGCATATGCATGTTTCCATAAATTTGGGGATATTTGCCACCATTCTTATCTTTGAATATTCCTTTTGCACCTTTCTCTTTTTCTTCTACATCTGGGATTCTCATGATGCATGTATTGGTATGCATGATGGAGTCCCATGGGTATCTCATGCTCTATTCACTTTTTAAAATTTTTCTTCTACTTCTAAGCTTGAATAATTTCAATTGTCAGCTCTTTTCTGTTGTTGAACTCCTCTAGGGAATTTTTCATTTCAAATATTGAATTCTTGAACTCTAATATTCTGCTTAATTTCTTTTAAAATATCTTCCTTTTATTAAGAGTGTCATAATGCTCATTCATTGTTTCCCTGATACCCTTTACTTCTTTCTCTGTGTTTTCCTTTATCTCCTTAAGATTTGAGGATCATTTTTTAAGTCTTTGTCTGGTATGTCCAAAGTATGGTCTTTTTTATTGATGGTTCTGGATTTTTATCAGTTGGTTTGGATGGGCCATCATTTTATGTTTCTATGTCTTTTATCTTTGATTTCACAGTGTATATTTTAATGCTTAAATTATTTACTCTGGTATTTAGCCCCTGAGCTCTCTGTCTCTTAAGTTTGTACCCAGCTAGTGATATGACAGATATTTTCTTGAATTTAAGAAAAAAAAACAAACCAACTCATAAAACACCTTTCATAGTGTTTGTAATTTGGCTCTGCTTTTGCTGGTACTCTCCTTCACAGTTTAGCCTTCCTATCAAGAATATCAGCCTAAGTTTAATGTGAAATATAGGGTCACCTCTGTATTTTCTGTGCTTGTATCCTGTCCTGGCCTGTCCTTGCCTATGGCCATAAGAAATCCCCTGGTTTACAGGAATTTGAATGCTCCTTCTTTTCTCTATGAAATAGACTCCCCCTCCCCATCTTTCATGCTCTATTATATGACTTATGGCAGGTAATTCTTTTCCCCAGTTCACATTGACTTAACTGTTTTTCACACTACTTTAGCTGTCTGCAACATGCTTCTGCCTGCTGGAAACATTCTGATAGGATGAAACAAAGAAAAATTTTCTGGTTCAGTCTTTCGGTCTGCTATCTAATAGGTTGGCACTGACATACGGATGCTATAGTATGTACATAGGGGTTACTCTGTTACCTCTGGAAAAGGGCCAGGAATTCATTCCCTGGCTTCAAAAATCACACTGGAGAGGGGTTGGGGAAGGAGCCAGCACAAGCACCTCAAGCTTTTTTTTTTACCTTTTTAAACAACTTTATTTCAGATTAACAGAAATAAAAATAAAGCTTTTCTTACCATTTTTAAAGCTATGGTCTTTTTTTTCTTTTTTTTTTTTTCTCTAACACTTGCCCAGTTATTGCAACCCGTTACATGTTTTACAGTGTTCTGAAGAAGATGGTTTTGCCATTTGTGCCTGTTCAAAGATTCTGTGGGGAACAACACCCTGGAGTGTCTTACACTGCCATGCAGATCATCGCCATTTTCTTTCTAATCACACTGTCTGCAACAATAACCATGTAAGTGGATATTAAATGAATATTTGATGATTGAATGAAAGAGTAAATGAATAACTAAAAGTTGGTATTCCATTCATTCAGATATTCAAGTCATTCTAATATTAACTTAGAGTCTCAATATTTGCAGCATCTGAATTTCAATAAAGATCAATCAATAAAACATAAATTTAAATTGATATGGCATATTTAGATCATGATTAGACAGTCTACAATTCCAAAGAATATCTTGCTATTCATCAGGCAAACATCATCTCAAGCTTGATGATATGTCAAAGTAAGATAGAGTGAGACATAAATTTTACTGACATATTCTGCCTTTCTCCCAAAGGAGTACAATACACACAGACATTCACCTCTGCTCTTAAATGATTTAGGCAGAGGGATTATGTGTAGTTATTCTATCTCTATTCTGTTTCTATATACTTACACTTTGAACTCTTCTAAGGAGACAGTTTGGCGAAAGTGTGATTGATTCTAGGTTGGCTAACATACCACCAGCAATAGGAGGACATTCAATTTGCCATATAAAGAATTGTCCCCAAGCCCTGTCATTGCTTTTCTTTCTCTTCACATACGGGAATGAATATAGAAGGATTTATGCTTCTATGTCTTTGAGCTTCAAAATCAGCACTGAAGAGTGCATTCTCAAATTAGGATTTGACCAGTATTTCCAAAATCCACCAACCCTGACAGAATATGGCCCACAGTCATGGTTGAAGTTTATTTATTTATTTTTATTTATTGTTTTGTTTTTACTGGGAGGTCCCAGCGATCGAACTCAGGTCCCTCCATATGGGAGACAGACGCCCAACCATTTGAGCCACATCCGTCCCCCTGAAGTTTATTTTAATTCAAGATTATAAATAGAAAATAAACAGGAAAAGAGCCAAGACCTTTTATCTTCTTTATATTGGCATCTTAGAGCTCTGATACCAATCAGTGTTTTATAAACTGAGCTGGCAGTGGGAAAACAATCAAATAATGGACATAAAATCCATCATCAACACACAGCCATATTAAATTACTCACCTCATCATCCTGTCCTAAGAGTATCCAAGTAAACTTTGGGCTTATGAGTAAGAAAGATTGTTGACAAGTAATAGGAAACCATTAGGGGAGTTTGCTATTTCCCTTCCTTACCTCTCGTTAGTGAACTGGAAACACTGTCAGCTGTATAACCCATAACCATTTCTTTAGATTCCTTACTAATATAATTCTGATTTTATTTATTACAGCAATATTCTCATCCCCAGTATCCCCTACAGCTAGGCATATGATTAGTTGTTCAATAAAATGCATTTCAGCTTTCTGGGAAAACTCTTGGTTTTTAAATAAAAGGGTTCAGATATAGTTAACATTTGCCTTCCCTCTTTTCTTTTCTTTGAACACAAATGGGATGCCTAAGTTTGTGATTATGAGCCAGCAAGCATGAGGGTGAAACCCAACATGGTAAACAATAGAAGTAAAAAGCTTGGGTCCCAGATGACATCATTGAATGACACAACCCAATGCCTAAAAATGTCTAGTCTTATTATTTGGGGTAGCGTCATGGGACAGTGTATAGAGGGGAGAAACTGGCAAAACAAACAAACAAACAAAAAAACCTAATTGCTTAGGCTATAGTATTTTTCTGTTACTTGTAGGCTAATATAAACCAATTGAAAATACAGTGCAATTCTTGCTAACAGTACTGGGCTTGAAATAAATAAAACTATTCTTTAAATTGATATGTAGGTATAAATTGCAGTCTACAGGTCAGGGGTACAAGTAGTATAATGATTTCTTTTTATTCCAGTAGAAAAAAGGGAAAAAAATGAACTGATCCCTTTTAAATTTAATTTCTTGTAATTAAATTTATCACACAGTTCTGGAGTTTTGTTCTGGGCCAAGGTATAAGGGCAAAGGGAAGGGCAGAATCATCAGTCCCCAATCATTGGTTCACTCAGGGTGCAATGAAAACACATCCCTCAATGTGGCCCTACAAGTGCATGGGAGTCTGTTGCTTCCTTAGCTTCACAAGGGTCTGTGGATTTTTATGAGATTGCCTATGATTATATTTGCCCAGTTATATACCATAGCTATTTCTTGTAGGATCTTGATGCCTCCCTGGTATGGCTTCTGAAAAGCAAACTGTTTGATGTTGGCTGTTCCTGTACTTGAAGTACACATATCTCTCTCTGCCTTTTTCACATTATCCTTCCTTATTTCTCTCCCTCCATTCTTTTTTTTTTTGTCCCTTACCCCCTCCACCATTTTTTTTTGTCCCTTGATTTCACCTAAATCTTCTCTCAGAGAAGGGGAAGTTCTTTCTAGTTGGTGAGAACCATTTTATTTTCCTGTACCACCAAGATATTCTGTGTATGTCTAGAAATCCCTTTCTCCTTTTATTTCATCTGCAAGGCTTCCTCAGTTTTCCTAAGAATGTAAGATTAAAAACAAGCCAAAATGCTTCTATGGTATTCTAGCCTCCATTTTTGCTTCATTATCTCCTCTGAGGTGATGATGCATGGATTAACTTTGCCTGAATGAAGGGAAGAAGAGTAGGAAGATTATAAAGAGGAATTTTTTAAAAAAAGGATTGTTATCTTAAATATGCAGATATGTTCCTGGGGATATTTTATGAACTGGCTCAGACAAATGCTCATTAAACCCATCTTTGGGTAACCTGGATGGTTTTATACCTAAAGTGTCCACTAGGGGCTATAGGATGGGAGCAGTTTGATATTGTTTATAAATTCCAAAAATAGATATTGGATTATGTTTGTTAACTGTTCTGTACCTGGGCATATTTAAATTATGATTAGGGTTTTGATTGGGCCATGTCAGTAGGACGTTGAGTTCATGCCCCCTTGGTGGACAGGAATCACAGAGAAAACTACACAGCAGAGAAGAGAGTTGGAGTTTTAATGCTAAGTTTTGAGCTGGAGCCCGGGATATGAACACACAGGAGAAGAACAGAAGAATAGAGACGTTTCCTTAGATAGGGCAGAAGCTCCAGGGAGAGCCATTGGCCTGATAGTCTACATCTGGCCTTGTGGAGAAAGCACAGCAGCTGAGCCCAGAGAGAAACAGAGGCCCAGGAAAAGAAGAACCCAAGAAGCCTGAACTCTAGGCAAATGTCAGCAGCCATCTTGCCCCAACATGTGGCAATAGACTTTGGTGAGGGCAGTAACTTATGCTTTAAGGCCTGGTAACTGTAAGCTTCTACCCCAAATAAATACCCTTTATAAAAACCAGCAGACTTCTGGTATTTTGCATCAACACCCCTTCGGCTGACTAATACAGATGGGATTGAAGAGAGTGTGAAGAATAAGATAGAATCCTTATTGAAGTAAATAGGGTAAGTAGGATATATTCTTGTAATTTGTCATCACTTTAGTCAGGTCAAAATATGCCCAGGCGTATTCTAGTCTGTTATGGGGAGGGGAGGGTAGTAGTGGTAGGGAGATTTTAAAAAAGAATAAATGGCCCAGCCTCTGTTTTGATTTTACAACTGCCATATAAAATAAAACAGCTTAAAAATTATATAAAACAAATTTTCATCAGGTGACGCAATTTGTCAATATTTACGTGTGTTCATGTATTTAAATATATTTAAATATTTAGTAAAACATAAAACATATTGTATGGAGCCAAACATATCCTTTTTTTTCCATCTTGAAAGTTGGCATTCGAAACCTGTCCATGATCCCTGTCTCAGCTTGCAAAGCTGCTTTGTTAAATGCCACACAGTGGGTTTGACTTTAAAAAGCAAACATTTATTGTCTCACAGTTTCAGAGGTTAGAAGTACAAAATCAAGGCTTGAACAAGGCTATGCCTTCTCCCATGAGTTTGCGGTGCTCTGGTCCTGGCCTTCCACCAGCCTTGGGGCTCTGCAGCGTGCATCTCCGCCTCCCATCACATGGTGATCTCCCTCTCCTCCTGTCTGCTTTTCCAGTTTCCCCTGCCTTCCAGCTTCACATTCCTTCCTGTGGCTTTGCTGACATCTCTTTATAAGGTTCTCAGTAATATAAGCATTCCTCGGAGATATTGTGGGCTCATTTACAGACCACCACAATAAAGCGCATAATGCAATAAAGCAAGTGATGCAAATTTTTTTATTTCCTAGCGCATATAAAAGTTATGTTTCCACTCTACTGTAGTCCATTAGGTGTGCAGCAGCATTATGTCTAAAACAACAATGTGCATACCAAAAATAAAATATGACACAAAGTGAGCGTGTGCTGCTGATAAAATGGCACCAATAGACTTGCTTGATGCAGAGTCGCCACAAACCTTCAATTTGCAAGTAACACAATATCTACAAAGCATAGTAAAGCAAAGCACAATAAAACAAGATATGCCTTTTAGCTTAAGAACTCCCTTTTGATTCAGTTGACCACAACAAACCTAAAAATAACTTCATTCAAAGGTCCTATTTACAAGGGATTCACATTCACAGGACATGGATTAAGATTAAGAATATGTCTTTCATTGGGGTATATAATTCTATCTACCACAATTCCCTCTTACATGAATTACTGCTGTAGCCTGCTTTCCTGATATGATTATTTCTAGATTTAACTTCTAAAATACTTTCTCCATATTAAAGCCAGTATTTATTGAAAACAAAATCTGGTGTCATTTGATGGTACATTTTTTTTATTTTTTTAAAGATTTTATTTATTTATTCATTTATCCCCCCCTTGCTGCTTGTGCTCGCTGGGTCAGCTAACCACGCCGTGCCGGCGGGCTTGCCTTCACCAGGAGGCCCCGGGAACCGAACCCAGGGCCTCCCATATGGTAAACGGGAGCCCTACTGATTGAGCCACAGCCGCTTCCCTGGTACATTTTTTAAAAAACAGTTCTCATGGTCCTTAAGATAAAGTTCAATTGTTTTCAGTAGGTGCATGAGGTACTGCTCAGCAGCCTACATAGGCCATTCCAGCCTTACTCTGCTGCATTTCACAGCCTTGAACATAGCACCTCTACTCTTCCTCCTAACTGTCCTGCCTCCCCACTTGCTTTTCCCTCTGAATAGAACAAACTGTCTTGCACACTCATCTCTGCTGTTACCATTTTAATCCCCATCTCTTCCCACTTCAGCTGGGAATTGACCTCAGCTATAAAGCTGCATTGTTCTTGCTTCCCCAGCATCCATCCCCCCTCCAGCCCTGACTTCTACCTGACAGAGCTCTGCTGCCCCGCTGTGGCTCAGTAGAGCTCTTCTGTGAGCTTTGGGGATGGCCTGAGTTTAGAGAGGTTCTAATGTCTTGCCTGTGAGTGGTTCAGCGGGCCCTGCCTAAGTCAATCACTCATAGCATTCTCCAGGCCAAATGCATTACTTTGGAGATATATGTCTTCCATTTTGGCTAATGAAACGCAAGATGAAGTTTGTCAGGTGTTTCTGGGAAACTTTTTCTTCACTCTTAAAAAATAGTCACTGAAAGAGTTCACCTGTTTATTCCCTTACATGTGCTGTGCAGCTATAAATCTACAAACTGCTACATTTATTTATTCACCAAGGGAGGACAATGCTATCACCAAGAAGAGGGTGTAGACAGCTGAGTGTGGAATGAATCTGAACTCTACCCACATTTTGCACTCCCAATTATAGGACCTAAGCTATTTCTTATATTTTTTTAAACACTTTGTGTGACAGTTTCTGTTACTTGCAGCTGAACGTATGCTTATGAATACTTCTCTCTGTACCCTGCCTTTCACATTTTGGGTGCTTTTCTTTGTATTCTCAGGCAGAATTTTCACTCACCTCATCATAGTGCTTAATTCTTTGTTCTGTGGTTGCTTTTGAATTGTTTTTTCATTAGTACTCACACATGGTTAGCTGTCTTTGCCTATTTCTATAATTGCCTGCAAAACTTAGCCGGGAACCTGACATACATAGTTAGTACTCTATAAATATTTGTGGAATGAAGAAATTAAATAGAATTTGAGAACTATATACAAGTAAGAAGTTCTTTTAAATCACCCTAAATACCACTACCTGAGTGAAAATAGCTTTAATATATTTATGTAAATCCTTCCAGCATTTCTATATGAAGGTCTTTCATTCTATCTTAATCATAATGATTATAAAATTGTATGTCCTGACTTTTCCACTTTTTTATTTAAAAAAGCATTTTTCTATGTTATTGCATCTTCAGAAATTTTTGAACTGTTGTATAATCCTACTAAATGATTGTACAAGAAATTAAATATTCCCTGGTGGTGAGAATTTGGTATATTTCTCTTATTTTAAAATTTTAATTATATTTATCATATCTTATCCATAAATATATTAACATATAGGAATATTTCCTTAGAACCAATTCATAACTGACTTAGTTAAAATAAATTTTAAGGATAGTTAAGGCATGCAGAAATTCTAAGAAAGGAGTGATCTATTTAATGGACTGCGAATATAAGAGAGGTCCCCATGAAGTTAGAAGAAAATAAGTCAGATTTGTGGAACAGCAGGTCAAGGACAATCCAGAAGGATTGAACCTCATGAGTGAGAGTGAGGCCTTCTTCCCCACAGATGAGTTTCTTGGCTGTGGGCAGCGCAGAGTTTTAACATAGCTGTAAATGTGACTCTCAGTTTTCAAGATGATCCAACAAGACTCAGTGGCTCCCTGGGTTTTATCTGAATCCCAAGACATCAGGAAGAACCAAACTCAAGTGTAAGAAATAAAGTCAGAATGTTCTCCAATTTCTTTTCCTGACAACCCATCATTTAATGCATTTACAACATTTTACTTTAGGAATATATTCAGAGGTAAGCTACAAATGAATAAAAGATGTCTT
Source organism: Tolypeutes matacus (assembly GCA_026826555.1). Classification (NCBI taxonomy): domain Eukaryota; kingdom Metazoa; phylum Chordata; class Mammalia; order Cingulata; family Chlamyphoridae; genus Tolypeutes; species Tolypeutes matacus. The sequence goes on along the minus strand of JAKSZT010053819.1, from coordinate 1,691,256 downwards.
TCTAAATAAGAGGACTTCAGTGAAAAGAATTCATAGACTGCCTTACATTCTTACAATGTTCTTATAGTTAAATGCATTGAACACTAAGCCACAGAATCTGGGCCTTTTTATAAGAAAGAGTAGAAAACAAGAACAAAAACCTCACATGATAGTATTGTTTTACGTCTAAACATTTTGTATGTTTGCATTTTAAACTAAACTTTAAGCTCTTCATTTATAAATAGGGCATGACTGGTAGCGAGTAACATAACTCAGTAGTAAGGGTTTGGCATGTGGGTTCTAACTCAGCTCTATCACTTCCTTGCTTTGTGATTTGAAACAAAACATTGTACAGTTTTGTTTTATTTTTCCTGGGATTTAGCCCCTACATTCACAAATTGAGATTATGGACACAGTAAGTTTTGGACTTATTGCACCTCTTAAAATCTTTGATTCCATTTAAGCAACACAAGAGATAAAGCTAGACAACTAATTTAAATTTGTTTAATATGGATTCTATCCTGGCAATATTGTAATACAACATAGTCCCAAAGAGTTAATTTTGAAGAGTAAACTCTCAATCAATTCATTGAAGTAGGCTGAATTCCTGGAATCAGATGAATGAAAGTTAAAATTGTTTACAAGAAAAATCCTGTCTCTTTAGACGTTTTCCATGGTTTGTACTGAAGGAAAAGTTCTTTTGGCAATTTATATCTTTTTCCGTGATGAAAACAATTTGTACCCAACTATATATGATCACTTTGCATCTGTCAGAAGTAAAAGACTTATTTTCAAAATAAGGTTTACAATATCTTAGAAATTAAAAGATAACTGGCACCATGGCAATGAAAGGAAAACCATTGGCATTTTGGACTATTGAATACATTGTCTACCTATTCCTACATAGTCTGAGTTATTTGGCTCTTCTGGATTGAAGAAATTTGACATGAAATGTTGCTCTACATTTAGGAATTTAAGAGAAAATGGATTGTAGGAATATCTTTGCATAATGAAGGGAATGCCCGGAATGGTTGCTGTATTTCCAAGAGTCGTGTTATGTGGATGACTTCTAGGTATATGTTGCCATATTTTTGAGTTTGTATTTGTAAAAGGATAGAGAATAAGCCTAACAAATCTGTGGGAGTGATGATAGTAACAATTTACGCATATTGAATTTCAAACAACAGTGCACTGAATATATCAAATGGCATCCAATTTACAAGGAATTTTGGTAATTATTCAGGTGGCTGGTTACGATAGTTATGAGTATAATATATTTAACAAATATTAATGCTTGTTTTTATGGGTCATCAGGTAGTCCTCTAAAATTTTATTAATAGGTTAATAGTTAGTGATAAAAAAGATAAATGTCAGCAGTTATGCATCTGCATCTGCGGCCATTCAGCCAGGTGCCCCACTCTATTCCAAGACTAGTCCAAAGTCTCTCCCCTAGAAAAGTTTTGTCAGTGAAATGAATGATAGCAGCAATGCTAGGCTTTAGAAGAAACAGGGAGTCCTGAGTTCTAATAGTAGCACCAGTACTCCCTAGTGGTATGGTCATTAACAAATACTTAAACATTTCCGAATGTCAGTCTCCTCATAGGCAGAATAAAGATATTAACTCTCTCCTATGGTTTCTGTGAGGATTAAATGAAGCAATGCCCATGGAGCATCAAGCAAGAGTGTCAGAAGTACATACAGGAAGTACTATTATGTCTGGGCCCCTCCCTATCCTTCCTCCTCTCCCTTCCATTGTAATATCTTTATGCTCAACAAGCTCAGCCATGAGCATGGTTGTGTGAGAAAATATGACCTTAAACAAGATAAATTCAGTAAGAAATTTGTGAGTTCATTCATTCTGTGACTTAATCTTATATATAAAATTAGGGCAGAAATGAAAAGGTCATTGGAATGGAATGAGGCAGATTTAATGACACTAGAACCTGGAAATGAATCCATACAAATATAAGTGGAGGACAGTAGCCAACCAAGAAGCAGACTGTCATTGTTAAAGATAATGAGGCATTTTTTAACTATATCCGTCCAATAGTATTATGGATTCCTTTCTCATCTATTCATTTACTCAAAGTTGGGTCCTGCATCATACCAACATGCTGTAGGATAGCCCATCTTTACTTACTGGTATTCTGCTATAGACATATTGTGATTCTAGCAATGGAAGAAATTACAACATTGATGAGGAGCCAGTGGCCACTGGAGGCTCTGGGGGTAGGGAGATGGAAAAACAGTTCTAATATGTGGGCTTTTTCAGGACTTGGGAATCATCTTAAATGACATTGCAATGACAGTTATATGCTGTTTTATATCATCACATAACATGCAGAACTGTGTGGGAGAGAGTGTAGACTTCAATGTGAACTATGGTCCATACTTAATGACAAAGCCTCAGGATGTGTTTATCAATTGCAATAAATGTGCCACACTAATGAGGGATGTTTATGAGGAAGGGTGTGGGAGGTGTGGGGAGTGGGGCACATGGGAATCCCTATATTTTTGTGTTACATCTATGTAATCTAAGTATCTTAAAAAAAAAAAAAAAAAAAAGAGCAAATTAAAAAAAAAAACATGTGCTTCTTAGGCTGTAACACACCCACTATCCATCTCTTGGGTTTTGTATTTATCTCATTTCTAGTTTTCTTGTTTCTTAATAAAATCTTCACTCCCTTGTCTATCCTATGGTATGTCCTTAAATTCTTTTATGTGACATAGCCAAGAACCTAGAAGCCTAGAACCCAGAGTGTTCTGCTAACATATTTAGCAGCCAAGAAGGAAACAAAGAGAAAGAGCCTTCTCTGTTTTCAACAATTGAGACCATGCCACCAAAATGGAGAAGAACCACCTGCATTTCACATCAGCAAGAACCTGGCCTTAAGCTGCCTTACCACCTGGATCATAAGAGCTTTGCTGCAGGAGAGGATGGAAGGGGCCTGAAGCAACACATGAACAATCAACCAAGAGGAGCCTCAGGTGACTCTTGATGTGGCAGAATCAACACTTTCAGAACAAGGTATTAGTCATGTGGGGATTTCATCCAGTTCTACTATACCATCTTCCCTCAACCTCAATAGAATAGCCAGAAAGTTTTACATTCTGTCAGGCAGGGCCTACTCCCTCTAACTAGCAAGAAGTAGCTACAGAATAAAGAGCATTGCCTTTCAGTTCCCCCTTAAGAATAAGAGTGTAAACTCTTTGCATGGAAAGTTGAGGCAGATGAATATAAGGAAGAGAGGGAAGATGAGTCATGGCTGGGACATGGCAGAGAACATGGCCATGAGACCACCCAGAAACCCTCTGCTAATAAGAAAGCCAGAAAGAACCCTCTGAGACCCTTGCCACAAGGTTCCATTTGGAACTCTTTCCAGGATCAAGGGGAAGCCCCACATACCTTCAAACAAAAGGCCTCCTAATTGGGCCCCTGAAAACTAACAGGTGAGGATCATAAGGCAACCAATTAGAACAGCAAACAGCTGGGGCTTCTCCCCAATATTAGAAAGGGGGAGGAGGAAAGATCTTATAAAGGGTTAGCTTGGGCCCCATGTGTACATCTCAGCCTGAAGCATGCCACAATCCATTTCTTGGTTCATGTACTTATCATCTTATTTCTAGTTTTCTTGTTTCTTAATAAACTCTTTATTCCTTACTGCTTTGCCTACCCTAAAAACAAGAAAAGGAAAAGAAAACTTTCAAAATATAACAAAACTCTACTTAATCCTACATACGCTTCATCTTTTAAAGAATCATATATATTCCTTCTTCCCTTCCTCATCTCTCACCTTCCCCAACCACTCCACTGAAGCAAGGCAGGGTCATCAAGACTTGGATGGAATTAGAAGAAGTTCCAGTAAATCATCACACTTTAATTTTGGAAACAAGGCATACCAGTAGCATGGCATGGACAGATTCCAATTAAATCATTCATTTGTAATTGGTAAAAGTGGGAAAATATCCTGAATAACTTACCTTATGTTTACTTTAAATACTGCCTGGTATAAGATTTATTTAATATCATATACTCTGCTTAATAATAATAGAAAAAAAAACTTTTATAAAATGCACATGATATAACATACTCAGGAACTGTATGTACGGCATATGCATCATGTTTCAGGCTAATAATCCCCAAATCACTAGATGTTCTTCATTGTATTTGATCACATGTTTAAAGACCAGTAAAAAACAGGAAGAAAATTCAGTCATACTTATATTCTCTGTCATGTAAGTTCTGCATCAAATATCAGATTTGATAAATTTGGTGAGATGAAATTAGCTGTTACTGCAACCCACATCTTCTTGGGGAATCAAGATTTTGAAGATAGATGGTCATTTAGTAGAGATATAGGTCTGTGCCCAGGATCAAATGAAATGGAAGGGTGCCTCATTTCCCCTCAATTGATTCTTTTGCTAATACCTATTAGTCGCAAAAACTAATTTAATTTCTGAGAAGTAGAGGAAGGACACAAGGAGGGAGCAACCAGATAAACAGCTCTGTCTATTGTATAATAATCACAGGTTTAAATTATGGAACTTTTAGGAAGAATTCAAGTATTAGAAGATTTTTAAAATGCAGGCCATATGAAAAGTTTTGGAGAAAAGTCACATTACTTATTGTTTATATAGGATCAGAAATGATTGCATGCCCTATATATATATATATTTACAGTATAGTTTACAATTTAGATGGCACAGTTTAATAATTTTTGATGATATTTACCAGCATGCCCTATATTTGAAATAGTCCAACTGTCATTTGCTTTGAACCAGAGATATTGGAAGTAAGGGCCAGGACTTTCCTTTGAGGCCATGGGTTAAATTCATACAACCAGCTTTTTACATATTTCTGCTCCAAGCAGTTCCATCATTCCCTACTAATAAGATATTCAGGAAGGGGAAAAACTGGGTTATGAGGCCAAGCAAGATTTCTTGCTGGATTATCTCTGGCCTGTAGCAAGGCAGCTAAAGCTTTGGAATCTGCTTCTAGAACTTGCCTATGTGCCTAACAAGACTTTCTCAATTGTTTTTTTTTTTTTTTAAACCATAGAATCTCTATTGACTTTTAGGATACTTGTATGTGAAGCCAATATAATATGAGAATAAAAAGTACATGACCTCCCAACTCACTTTGAAGTCTCTTAGCCATATAAGCTCATTAGTCTTTACCCTTTCTCCCTTTTGGTCAAGGTCTTTTTCCAATTGCATTGCTAGTTGGTGTTTGGTAGTAATCCCTTGGTTCCAGGGAGGCTCATCCCCAGGAGTCATTTCTCACGTTGGGGGACGGTAATGTATTATATGCTGAGTTTGGCTTAGAGAGAGGTCTCATTTAAGCAGCAAGGAGGATCCCAAGAGGTAATTCTTAGGCACCCGATAAAACTAGGCTGAGTTTCAATTTCAGGAGTAAAGGTTCATATGCACAGTCATAAATATGAAAGGCCCATCAATGGACCATCCTCCTTCACTAGTCATTGTCCCTGTATTCAGGGGATTCTTGCTGATCTACTCAAGAAAGTGGCAGAGTTCCCCAGGATGATGGGAATTTGATATTCCTTTGGTTATTGTGTGAATCTCCACCCACCGTGACAATGCCCCGTGAACATTTGAACTCAGAGTGAGTTGGGAGGTCATTCCAGAGGTAACGCTAAACTATTCTGAGTGCTAAACCCAATCAACATCAGGACTTAAAAGGTGCAACTTGGAGGCTTTAACTATCAAAAGGATATAAAGAGATCACGAAAGCAACAGCTCTTCATCTTGGAAAACAGAATTCCATAGTACACTCTTTCTTTCTTTTTTACCATTGTAGGAGATGGGCCTGAGGTTTTTTATTGTTTCCCCCCTCTTTGAAGGTGAAGCTCAGTGACATAAAAGTAGAATTTTTTTGTGAGGGAGCTTGTTAACTTCAAAAAGCAAAATAATCTGCCTAATCATCTAATTCCTTATACCCAATACTCTATTTTTCTTTTTCTCCAATGAATTTCTGTACTACTTCTCATGGTAATTATAAGACATTGAGGGGACACAGATGGTAAACATTTCATAGTTTGCCAGTGCCATTACAGATGGTGGTAACACTTGATAAAATTTTCCAGTGACTTGATAAACTGCCTTTTATAATTAAATCTAACCATTGTGCAGGATGAATTCTTAATCATATCTATGACCTTACTGTTACTGTAATGGAAAAAATTCATTAAATTCCAGCTAATGAAAACTTTGTTCCTCAGACAATTTCCTACTTCTGAATCCATAACCTGAACCCATGTAGAGTCCTTCATGCAGCAAACTTACTTACTAATGGGAAGAAATCCACTTTGTGTTGTGCATCTGATCTTAATTGGCTGGGCCTCCAGGGAGGTCACATTTAGCACTGATCAATCAAGAGAAGGGTACAACTGGCCATTTATAAGCAAAGCAAAAGAAGCAGACAATTTTGTGTGTTTTTTTCCCTTGAATAAATAAACTAGTCTTATAAATTAGCATGTGAAATGAATTAAAGCGGAATCTAATAATCTTCCCCAAATGATTGATCACGCAGGCTGATCAAATTAACACGTCTGTGTTGGCCAACATTCTGAGCTGTTTCATCACTTTTTTTTCTTTGAATGAAATCCAGAAAATAAAGATATTATATCTTTCTCCTTTGGAGTAGATGATTTGTATTTATAATGACTAATGACCGCTCTGCAGGGACATACTTATTTATAACCTTAACCACCTTATCTGTAGCTTACTTATGCTGTCACATAGGTGATACTTTCAAGACAGCCACAAAGGTTTCCCTTATAATGGTAATGATAGTAATATTAATAACTTCCTGATGTATTACCTTGTGACCAAAATGCTAAGATTAGTATGCTTTACTGTAAAGTATACTAATCTTAAAAATATATACCTTGATAGTTTTTACATGTGTATTCCTTGCATAATCATCACCCAGATCAAGACATAAAAATTTTTCCAGCTCATGATAGAACTTTAACTCTTATTGACTTTCTTCTTTTTAAATTTTATGGATGACAACTTGATTCCTGGCACTCTGTAACTTTCTACTACTAATAAAAATGGCAAGTCTTTGATATATTCTGATCAAACCTCTTCTGCTTAAGAAACTAAAATAGAGAACTGCAGAAAACTTTACGTTTTATTCAAGCTCAAGTCTCCAGAATTTCTAACAGTGATATTTGCAAGAACAGAAGAATAGAGGTTTAGGGCATGGCCCAAGATCTGCCAAGTATTTTCTGTGACCAGAAACAAGTATCTCAATGTCCTAATCAGTAAAATAGTAAAATAATAATCCTTAGCCTATATACCTTACAGGAAAATTGTAACAATAAAATAAGAAGGGAAGCGGCTGTGGCTCAAACAGTAGGGCTCCCGTTTACCATATGGGAGGCCCCGGGTTCGGTTCCTGGAGCCTCCTGGTGAAGGCAAGCCTGCCCGCACGGCGTGGTTAGCTGACCCAGCGAGCACAAGCAGCAAGGGGGGGATAAATGAATAAATAAATAAAATCTTAAAAAAAAAAATACATTTGGTAATCCATTTTAAATTTCAAAGAACTAATAAAAGAAGAAAAAGAAAACAGATTACTGCCCTTTTTATCAGAGAAGCCAGTTTGAAATTTTCATATTACTCTGAGATACTCCTTAAGAAAATAGTTGCTATCTGTTGATTGGAAAAAACTATTGAAGTTGTTTTTTTGTTTTTCTTTTTCCCTAATAATCAACAGTTTATATTTCATTTGTGTTTATTTAATTTCAGCCTGTTAACAAATCTCTTCCTTCCAAATTCTTTCCCTTTGGGTATTTATGTTTTTCTGACTTTTCTGCTACAGCCATCATTATCTGTGATATATTAGAAGGACATATTACTGTCGTAATAAGACCACAACTATTGAGTTTCATTCAGAAATGTCTCTCAGAAAGAGCTAGTAAGAATTTTGCAATCTATAGATAAAAGCGTGATGAAAGGAAAAGTCGATAATAAAAAAACTCACTCTTTCAAACTCAAACTTTCAAAGAGAAAACACATGAAAAATTAAAAAAAAAAAATTCTTTGATGAAAATGCCATCTATGGGAGATTTTATACAAAGCTCTATTGAATCCATTCATGTTTATCTCACATGGACAATTTCAAGACTTTATGATCAGGAAAGTTTTCCTGATTTCACAATTTTTCTCTATATTACATAGGCTGAGGGTAGAGGACCAAACTTTCCACAGTTTACATGTGCCTTTTGAAATACCCTTTGAATATGGAAAATGACACCTATATACTAAATATTTGAGAAACAATATTCAAATCAAATTATGTTGCTCTTCACTCATGTAGAATATTTTTTCCTTTTTCTCTGAGAAGAAATGTGAATAGTAGTTAGAAAAATATGTTATTTTTTGAAATGCAAGTGCTTTAGACAGCCAAGGATTTTTAATCTTTTAAGCAAAACTTTAATCCTTAATGTATTGTGCTGAATCTCAATACTTTATTGCAAATCCTTCCTATTCATATTATTTCACTGGGAAATCCAGACATTTTGTGCCATTGGTCAACATAGCATTTGAAAGAAGCCTAATAAAAACCACACAACAAAATGAAGACCTTCATAAACATTCTATGTTACAGAAAGAAAAGTCTTCTCCCAAGAAGTGTCAGGTGATCCTAGTTTGAATCCCTACACTGCAACTTACCACTTTTATAAATTCAAGCAAGCTAATAAACTTCTCTGAGGCTTATTCTTTTCACATCATTTCAGGATGCTTTCTCCTGCAAGTAACAGAGTATCCCACTAAAAGTAGACTCAACAAGAGTGTTTTGATTTACTTTTATTGTTTCACATAATAAGAAATCTAGAGGATCGAGTCTCAGAGTTGTTTCAGTGCTCATGTATATCTTCATCATCAAAAGCCCCCATCTCTTCCCATTTCTCTGCTTTCCATATTCATTGAGTTGTTACTGTAAATCCTTATGCTCTTAAGATGGCTGTAGCAGCCCTAAATCACATTCTCAAAGAAAAGCATGGAAATATGGGTTGCACATATCATGGAGGAAAATCATTCCCAGAATTCCAAAGAAGAAAGGAATCCTATGGTCATTCCTAACCACAAAGCAGACTGAGCAAGAGTCTGCTATTTTCAGTCTTTATGGGACAAAGTAAGCTCTTCCAGCAAGGGCAAAGGCAGAAATGGCTGGCTGTAGGGAAGACAACTAACTGTGCCTACCACAAAAGTCTAGTTAACTTAGGATAACAGAGCCTCAATCATTTCACATACTAAATCATTTAGTCTATTGTCTGGAATAGAGTACAAATACTGAAATGCATGCCCATATACATTTGGGACTATAGAGTTGAAATGCCAAACCTGCAGCCAAAGATCAATTTGTGCTTGCACAGTGTGGTTTAAAAAGAAAAAAAAGATCTGAATGGATTTAGTGGATAATGCAAGGTCAAGTTTCCACAAATATCCCACAGATACGTTGTCTTAAACCTGAGCCTATTCACACAAGTTACCTGCCTGAACTCTGAAGCTATTTGGATTTGTGACCCCTGTAATACTTTTTTTGGGGGGTGGGGGGGATCAGGGAACTTTCCATCCGATATGGATAGAAGAGCCCAGCCAAATCATAAAGTGTGGCTTTTATTTTGGCTTTAGAACAAAGAAAACATATATGTGCACATGCAAAGGCAATAGATACTTGACAGTTTACATTTTACTAAAATCAGCAAGTCTTAAAGGTTAATGGCTCAGTTCCTCTTCACATTCCTTCAAGTCGCAGACATTATAAATCTTATAAGCTCAGGATGTTTCCCCACCCAGCTCCTATCAGCATGAGACTGGAGGGCTTGTCTCCTACATTCCAAGGTGACCTGCTTTCTGTCAGTAGTCATGGCCTTTAATTGAAACTCCATCATTTCCCCCCTTTTTATTAGTTAATTTTTTTCAGTGAAGATCATAGGAACCATTATATAAGCTGATACAAGGTGACCTCCTGTCACACTTGTCTTTTTCCAGAGGCTCTTGTGACTGTGCCTGTCTTAGGCTGTCCTCCTCTGAGAATCTTACCCGTCATTGACTACCCTGTAATACTTTATCAATGATTTTGAAATTATTTAATAACTATTATGAAATAATAGAAGTATAGTAACTTAGTCTATTTGAACTTCATGTTTCTCATCTATAAAATGGTAGAGGAAATACGACACTCATAATGTTCATGCAAGGAATATCTTGGGATGGTTTCCCTACATGCAGAGCCTGAGATATACAGATCCTTATACTAGGGCTTTATAGAAAGTGTGATCTCAGAAGAAGGGGGATGAGGAAAGCATGGATCAGGCAGGGGAGTAAGAGCTGAGCAAGGGCGTGGTCTCAGCTGAGGAGGAGTTTCAGGCTCATTCTGATTTCACTGGAAGTTTAGGGCCTTGTATACCAGAGTTGGTCTCACTCTGAGGCAAGGCTTCAGAACCCCTTGTCAGTCATGCAGTCATTGGCTGTGGGTAGGCATGGGGGATTGGAGGTGGTGGAGATTCCCTATAATCTCATCGCAGTTAACAGTAACAGCATCTCAGCCAGTAAAAGGGATCTGGTTGGGACATGAACGTTGTCCACTACAAGGAATGAATATGACATCTATGAAGCATAAGCACACTATTTGGGAGCCAAAAAGTATTCAACAAATATTTCTATAAAACAGTAAGTGAGTTAGTGAGGTGCAGGGGAGAGTGGGAAGATGAATTGCTATGCTTAAAAGTTTATTCTTTATTTTGAATACAATGGGGCAGAAGGCAGGGAGACAGTCAACTTTTAAACAGGGAAGTGGTATAATTCTATTTCGATTTCTAAAAAGAAAGCTCCAATGACAATATGGAGGATTACTGAAGGAGCAGGGAGACTAATTATGATACTTATGGTAATGTAGGAGAATGGGAATTATAATGATACAAGTCTAAACTGAAGTGATGAAAAATAGCAAAAAATAAAAAAAGGAAAGGAAAACTTCAAAACTTACAAAGACAATTTCTTAAAATAGTCTAGTATATATGTCAGGATTAAAAGTAGCAAGAGGGCTAATAATTAAAATAAGACTTTTTGCTTCCAGCAGTCACACTGGAAAAAGGGACAACTTTTCTAACTTTATAACTTGACTTGTCAATATTATTTTTGTTCATTTCCTATTAACCTGTCCAATAAACAAAGGTACAAGATCAATCAATGTTGAAGATTGATAAAGGATGATTGAATATATTCTATAAACTGAAAGGACCCTTATGCCTGCCAATTCTTACACATAACTCATGCATTCAATCAAAAGCTAGTTTTACTATTTTGCATTTAAATGGATTCATTGATATAGTGATGAAACACATAGTCTTATGGAATCTGTAACATGTGTTATATTCAATTATATGGGAAGTAGAATTTATACTGAAAGTTTGATGGCTTTATTGATTTTTAATAATCTCTAATAACTTTTGGAACTATTGTTAAGGCCTTCATCTTTCATTTCTCACATCTGATTTTTTCTTCTACTACAGTGGAATATTCTCCTTTATATATCTGTCCCACTTCATCACTGTTATACTTCAAGACATCCTGGTCTTGCTCATTTTATCTCATCTTAGTGTTTCTTCGACCATGAACCTGAAACGCACAATTTGAGAACAATTTGTGCCCCTAAATATCTCAGATTTCAGATGTGAGTGTGTATATTTTCAAATTTTGTATACTTCTTTTCTCCCTCCATCATTTCCTGAATGAAGTATTTGATATTGGCTTTCTCCTTTGTTGAAAGAAACAGTGAAATGGTTGGTCTTTATTTCCTATGCATTCAGCAATCTGATGTTAAAAATACTTGCTACTATATACTACATGTAATTTTATAAGCAGAACTAGAAAAAAAATTGCAGGAACATTGTCCTGAAAAAGAAATGAGTCATCTGACTTGAAACCTCTTTCATAAGTCACTTAGGCATTGGAGCATTTTGAGGAAATTTAAATTGTTTTGTATTTTAACATGCTGTAACATAAAATTAGATCGTTAAATGTTCAATTCTTTTGCTTTTATTAGTTCATACTGTTATTTTTTTCTCTTATTGCCATCACACACACACACACACACACACAAAAAATGATAGATTCTTTATTCATCAAGGGAGCAGTTTTTACTGATACTGTATTTGTCAACCATAACTAATTCTCCACAACCAGATCCCAAGGCTTGACCTCTTTTGTACTACTCTTCAAATTTAAGCCAGAGTCCTTCAATTTAAGATATATTTACTGAAAATTACTATGCCACAGTAGCTATGCTGGGGCTACTGGAATGCAAAATGGATGAAAAATGCCACCTACCCTCAGGGATGTTTGCATTTATTATTTGTGACAAATGCTCAAAAGAGAACAGAATAGAGTAAGACAATTGAAAAGGTTCCTAGTGCTATGAGAATTCAAAGAGAAATTTTGTAATTGCTTGTGGGGTTTGAGGAAATGCCTGGTAGAAGCAACAGGGTTTTCAAGTTAGATTTGAAGGTAGAGAAAGAATAATAAAGCAAATAAAGAAAAAATACCATAAGCACACGAGTAAAGGCATGATATAAAAACATCAAAACTTCGTAAAGAAACAAAACAGATTTAAAAGAATACAAAAATAAAAACAACTTAGGTAGTTGAAGTTATTTGTTGTTTACTATTATTTATTTATTTTTCATAAAATGCTGAAATCTTTTTTTTTTTAAGGATGGGAAAATATGAGAAACTTTGGAAGCATACATTTGGTATTGTTACATCAAAACATCCAAACAGTTAGAACTTTGTATTTATTACCTGGATATTTACCAACCTGCAGATACAGCTTTAACCATAAACATTTTAAACTACATGGGTACAATGCAGTAATACTTTTACTATTAATATTTCCCAAGACTTTTATTCTCCTCCCAGAAGAATAATATTAAAACATATGACTATAAAAAATCAAGGAGTCTAACCATGGATTGGATAGTAATCATTGAAAGTATAGTTGTACTTATATTCCATGATTACAAATTTTATAGTACGAACATTTTAGGGACTCAAAGTGTGTGTAACTCTATCTTTAAGATAAAAAGTAAAAGCATTTTGCCCAAAATCTATCAGTCTTTGAGAATAAGAGCTTTGCTTGAAGCCAAATATTTGATAAATTAAGATAGTATTTTAAGAATAAAGGCATATTTACCTTCTAGCAATAATGAGACATTACAAATCTATTATACGTTCTGGAAAAGAAATTCCAAACATCATATGTTTTCTTTCTCTGCAGTGTATGAAGGCTTTGTATCTTTGCTCTACTTTGATAGATGGGGAGATTCACTTATGCAAGGATTATACCACTGTTATATATAACCAATGAATTATTTCCTCCCTAACACTAAGAACTGACTCTAGAAGGTTGGTATCAACACTGAATGTTTATGTGTTGCATTTACTTTTACAAAACACATATAAATAATATTTTTAAAATCTGCTGGGGTTTCTAGTGACAGTTGTAATAATAGTCTCACATGTGGTCATAAGAAAATAAGCCATTCCTTATACCACTGTGGTGTAAGCTCCTTGACTTCTAAGGGGTGGGAGTTTATTCTGCTGTGTATTTTAGAATTCCTTCATCCACTGTTATGTGGAGAGTCCCTCCACTGTTTTGTGACAGTGAAATGCCTCTTAATCATGTCCAAATGTGTCTTATTTCTAAATCATGTACCAGTTGTTTGGCCCTACTACTTAGGCTCAGTACTCAGTTTGAGTATAGCTTTACTTAATATTTTTTCCAGATGAATATAATAAAAGAGTTATGTGCAATATATATTCATTTGACAACTTGGTGAGTTATGGTGTCCAGTTATTTGGTTAAGCAAGAACTGGCCTAATTATTGCTGTAAGACTATTCTTTGGGTGTAAATCATCAGGAAGTATAGTCTATGGCTGATTATATCTACAATCAACTGAAGAAATTGTCTTCAACAAAGGGAGGGGGGAGAAAGAGACCACAGTAGAGCTGTCAGCAAGAAGTGACACACTCAAACCCTTTCTGTTGCCTAGACCACCTAAATGAGAAATGGGCTTTTCTGGATTGACCCATTTTTCTGGATTGACAACATCTGGGTCCCCAAAGTAGAATACCATAATGGGAAAGAAACCAGAGGCAGAAAAGCATCAAAGAGCAATAAAAGGGTGGAACTGAAGTTCTATAAGAACAGTGTGAACTTCTAGAAGAACTGAAAAGTGTAAGGAAAAGAGGACACTGAGCTAGGGAGAGAATTTAGACAAATCATGGTGAGAAAGTTCTGCACAGAAACAAACAGAATAGATCAAGATTCCTGAAAAAGAAAAAGGAAAAGAAATTTTATCTGGGAGGTGAAGCAATTTCACAAAAAAATGCAATCTTAAAAATAGTACCACTGAGACTTCCAGAGAAGATGGTGAAGTATGGAGCTCCTTCCACCAAAATAACTATTAAAGAGGCAGGAAATGTCTGAAACAACTGTTTTGAAACTCCAGAGGCCAGAAGAACACTGTAAAGGATCCAGAGAAGAGTAGGAAGAAGAGGCTGATAAAGTGCAACAAAGAACAGTAAATTGCTTTCTCCTTCCAGTGACTAACAGCACCCGTCCCCCAATCTTGAAGCAGGCCAACATGGTGTCCAGACACTGGCTAGCTCACTGGTGACAGAAAGGGACATAAAATCCTCTTCCCCAAGAACAGGGGTGGGTAAGGCTAATCACTGATAACATCTTTTGATTAGCAAATTCAGACTACTAAGGACCAGCTCTAAGGGAAGCTACTGTTTCAAAGTGCTTTACACAAAGGCTGTAGCCTTTGTTTCAACTCTTTCCAGGCAGGGGCTGAGGTATGGAGATTAAAAGAAACAGCACATTCTCAGGGCTTCAGGGGACAGTTAGCAGAAGGGCTGCATTTCCTGGGAAGACCAGGAAAGGTCAGAATTGGGGAGCTATCAGAGAAGTTCTTGGAACTCTTCCTGGCCCCTTCCCAGGGCAAATTGGAGCCAGTATACAGAGGCTTCTTTGTGGGCCTTGGGTCCTGTTTTGACTGGGAAATACTGACTTGGGAATGTCCTCTCCAGGGTGGCCCAACTCCCAAATTTTGCCCTCTAGGAAACAGTAGCTTAAGACAATGAAAGGAGCACAAAAACTATAAAGGCAGATAGTCTGGAACAAAGGACTGACATCTTCAAACACTTGGGAGAAGGAGGTCTGCCTCCTGTGAAGAAGAGAGGACAGCCAAACTCCTGTAAACGGGGGCAAAAGCCCAGGATGAGACAGAAGCCCCAAAAGAGAGGACAGCCAAACTCCTGAAAACAGGGGCAAAAGCCCAGGACAAGACAGAAGCCCACAATGCAAATGTCTGCATGCTACATTTGCATTGTGCAGACTTTCCAGATAGGAGGGCTGAATCTGAAGAAAATGTCTTGTCACCAGCTAGTTACAAAACCAAGAAAGATACATCTCATGGAAAAATCTCAGGGCTAACATTTTAAAATTCTAAAATGTACAGTATATGACAAGAGTACAGACACTTGTAAACAACATGCAGATGGCTCATTTTTTTTTTTTATCCTTTCTGTTAGTCTATGTCTTTTGGTTGGGTGTTCAATCCATTTACATTCAATGTTATTACTGTACAGGCATTGTATTTTTTCCTTTGGCTTTCCATTGTCATATCTTACTATCGTCTGTATTTTTACCCTTTAGTTACCTGTACTTATAATCTTCATTTCTATACTCTTCTCCAAGCCTCTTGTCCTTGTCTTTTCCTTTCAGGATGTAGCACACTCTTTTGTATCTCTTGTATATCTGCTTCTTCATGACAAAATCTTTCACTTTGTGTTTGTCTGTGAAGACTTTAAACTAATCGTCATTTTTGAAGGACAATTTTACCAGATAAAGGATTCATGGTTGGAATTTCTTCTCTTTCAGAACTTTAAATGCATCATACCACATACATATATTCATATACATATACATATACATATACATATACATATACATATACATAT
>JAKSZT010053819.1:1599496-1675207 GCA_026826555.1 Tolypeutes matacus | reverse complement strand
CATATACATATACATATACATATACATATACATATACATATACATATACATATACATATACATATACATATACATATACATATACTCTTTGGGTGAGAGATTGGCACATAGTCTAATTGAGGTTCCCATGTAAGTGATATATTGCTTTTTTCTTGCTGCTTTCAGAATCCTCTCTTTAACTCTGGCATTTGACATTATGAATGGTAGCTGTCTTGGAATAGGTCTATTCTATTTGGTTTTATTCTTTTTAGGGTGTGTTTTCCTTCTTAAATGTTCATATTCGTGTCTTTCATAAGGATTGGTAAATTTTTGTTCATAATTTTTGTACATACTTTCTGCCCCATTTACATTATCTTCTCCTTCTGAGACACCTATAATGCATATGTTTGTACATTTTGCACTGTCGTTCAATTCTCTGAAACCCTGATACATTTTTTCCATTCTTTGCTCTTTCTGTCTTCCTGTCTTTTCAGGTTTGGATGTGCTGTCTTCAATTTCACTAAGTTTGCCCACCAATTTAAATCTTCTCTTATAAGCTGCTAATGTATTTTTAACCCCATCTATTGTGTCTTTCATTCCTATATGCTCTGTTACTTTTCTTTGCAGGTTGTCAAAGGTTCTTTATGCTCACTCAGTATTTTCTTTTTTTTTTCTTGACTTTATCTTTAAATTTATTTTTATTTTTAAAGAAGCTTTAGATTACATAATTGTTACATCAAAAATATTGGATATTTTCATATAGTTTACCCCCCCCCATCCTATACTTTCCCACAATAAAAACATCTTTCATTAGTGTGGTACATTTTTTACAGTAGATGAACAAATATTGAAGCATTGTACTAACCAAGGATTATTATTTACATTATAATTTAAACTTTGCCCCACACAATTTTATAGATTTTGAGAAAATATATAATGGCCTGTTTCCACCATTGCAATGTAATTAAGGACAATGCCAATGTCCTAAAAATGCCCCCATGTTTCACCTCTTCTTCCCTCTCCCTCCCCTCAGAAATTTTGGTGGCCAATGCCTTTATATCAGTGATACAAATTCTTACATTGCTAGAATAATCATAAGTCTACTTTAGTTCATAGTGGCTTTGCACCCTTATGTTGGTTCATTCTTCAACCTTGAGGATTTCAGGATGGTGGCACCCACCCTGCCTCTGATTGAGAGATGGCTTAGATCCCATAAGGCTGATGGATGGAACTGTATTGCTTGCAGTTGAGGACACTTTCTGCTTCCTGGGATGGATGTTGTCCATCATAATCCTTTTGTTAGTTGTCCTGCGTGAGTCCAATGAACTGATGAATAGGTGTTGCAACTCTGCTGAGATTCAGGGCTCAACCAGCATATAAACAGATCAAAGATTTAATTTTCTGGGACAAGTATATGTGCTAGTTATAGGCTCAAATAAAAGGGGAAGAAAAGCCATGTGTAGGGAAATCATAAATGAATCTAACTCTGTTATATTGGGAAGCATATATTCCAAAATAAGGCCCATTGATAGGGAGCCAGATTCCAGATTATCTTCCCTGCCTATAGTGTCTAGATGTCTCTAGAGTTCTTAGAAGCCTCACTGTTTCAGGCACTGTTTACTGTGGCAGTCAGTGAGATCCTGCTGAGCCATACATAAGTATAACCTCTGGAATGACCTCCCGACTCACTTTGAAATCTTTTAGTCATAAAAACTCATTTGAATTTAATATTTCTCCCTTCTGGTCAAGGTCTTTAATGACATTCATCACTAGTCAGTGCTTGGTAATAATCACTCAGTTCCAGGGAGGCTTATCCCTGGGAGTCATGACCCACATTGAGGGGAATGTAGTGTGTTTATATGCTGAGTTTGGTTTAGAGAGAGGCCACACTTGAGCAACAAGGAGGTTTTCAGGAGGTAACTATTAGACAATATGTACTACTAAGCTAAGTTTTAATTTCACTAGAAAAGTTTCATAAGTGCAACCGTCAATATCAAGACGCTGGTGTAATAATCTGTCGTCTTTTACTAGGCATTGCGCATGTACTCAGGGGATCCTTGCTGCTCTACTAGAGAATGTAGTAGGACTTCCCAGGATGGGAATTTAATATTCTTTCAGTTATCGTGTAGGACTCCACCCACAGAGAAATTGCCCCATGACCACTTGGTCATATTCATATACGAGAGAGGCAAACCCCAGATGCACCCCTCCCCACACATGCCCCCATCACTGATCTTCCCTTGTGACAGTTATGACCCTTCTGTGATCTAAAACCTCCCCATAAACAAAGCCAAAAAGTAAACAAAAATAGTAAGAAAATAAAATAATTAAAAATAACAAATAAAATACACAAAAAAATTAAAATTAAAAATTAAGTGAAAATAAAATAATAAAATAAAATAAATTTTTTCACTGTGTCTTTCATCACTGTAAGATCTGTTTTCTTTTATGTACAGTGACAATTTCTTCTGTGTGTTCCCCCAGTTCTTAATTTTTTAACTTTATCTTCCAAGAAGCTTTAGGTTACAGAAAACTCACATAGAAAATATAAGGGATTCCCATATACCCAAACCCCTCCCACTCTCCCACTCTCTCACATTAATAATATTTTACATGTGTATGGTACCTTTGTTACAATTGATGTACATATATTGAAGCATTGCTACTAACCATGATCAATGGTTTACAATATTGCTTATATTTTGCACATACACTTTTATAGGTTTTGCCAATATTTAAAATGGCTTGGATCCATCATTGTAAGATCATGTAGAACAATTCCAATGCCCTGAAAATGCCCTATGTTCCATCTATTCTATTTTTCCTCTTCTCCCCTATGATAATCACTAACTTTCAATTTTTGAAGAATTAGGTTCATAGTTACATTCAAAATATTGAGGGCTTGACATACTGGTCTGTTTTCTTTTATTAAGCATTGCCTATGTTCTCAAGTGATTGCCCTTCTAATTGAGAACATAGCTGCTTCACAGCTCTTCTTTGATTTTTGCTTGAGTTTTCACTAAAACTTTAATATTGCCTGTTTAAGACCACTACAATATAAATAAAATATCTGACAAAGGTATTTATAGCAGATTGCAGCTGGCAGAAGACAGAATCAGTCACGTTGAAGACAAGATAGTTGAAATGAATCAGGCTGAAAGTCAGAAGAAAAGAAACAGAATTATTAAAAGCAAAAATAGCCAAAGGCACCTCTGAGACAACAATACATCCATTACGAGAATCCCAGAAGGAAAAGAAAGTGAAAAATGGGGCAGAAATTATAGTCAAATAAATAATGAGATAGAATTTACCAAACCTAGCAAAAGATGCGAATATGCACATCCAAGAAGTCTGAAATACACAGGACAGGAAAAAACATAAAGAAAAATACCACCTTTTATACATTGATCACTCTATCAAATTCAAAGAACAAGGAGAGAATTCTGAAAGCTGCAAGAGAAAAGCAATGTTTTACATACAAGGGAGTCCCAATAAGATTAAATGCCAATTTCTCATCAGAAACCATAAAGGCAAGAAGTCAATGGGTTTATATAATTGCTGAAAGAAAGCAACTACCCACCAAAAATTTTATATCCTACATAATTCTCTTTCAATAATGGGGGACAGATTAAGACATTCTCAGATAACCAAAAACTTAGTGAGTTCATCACCACTAGACCAATACTAAAGGGAGTTCTTCAAACTGAAAGGAAAGGACACTAGATAGTGGTTCAAACAGCATAAAGAAATAAAGACCTGTAACCATTTGGGTAATTATAAATGCCAGTATTATTGATACTTTTGTGTACCCCAGAAAATTATGTTCTTCAATTAGTCCATTCCTGTGGATGAGAACCTATTGTGAACATCTGATTAGATTAGACTCCTTCAAGGCTATTTGATTAGATTATTTGCGTTAGGCACAGCCCAGGGTGAGTCTTAATCTTCTTCTTGGAGTCCTTTATAAACAGAATGAATATACAGCATAAAATGTTGCTTTGGCAGTTTGATGTAATTATGAATTCCAAAAATATAATTGAATCATGCTTGTAAACTGATTTGTTAATCTGGGCATGATTAGGTTAGGATTAGGGCATTGAGCCCCACCCTTGGTGGGTGGGGAATTGAATATAAAAGGCAAGGCAAAGGACAGTTGAAGCAGTCTTTTGAGAAGCAGTTTTGATGTTGGAAAGAATGCCCCAGGAGAAGAGAAACAAGCTGTTCACCTGATCGTCTACAGCTGAACTTGTGGAGGAAACAGGAGCTAAGCCCAGAGAGAAACGCAGCCGCGGGAAGAGAGGAACCCCAGAAGCCTGAACCCTGGCAAACGCCGGCAGCTGTCTTGCTCTAACACGTGACAATGCACTTTGGTGAGAGAAGAAACTTAAAGCTTTATGGCCTGGTATCTGTAGACTTCTACCCCAAATAAATGCCCTTTATAAAGACCAATCCATTTTTGGTGTTTCACATTAGCACCCCTTTGGCTGACTAATACAGAATTTGGTACTGAGGAGTGGGGAAGTGCTTTTGTAATTACCAAAATGTTGGAACGGTTTTATAAATGGGTAAGGGATGTTTTTTGGAGGAATTGTGAAGTGCTTGATGGAAAAGTCCTAGATCACTTTGAAGAGACTGTTGATAGTACTATGGATGCTAAAGAGACTTTCTATGATGCCTTAGAAGTAAATGACGAAACTTTTATTGGAAACTGGAGGAAAGGCGATCCATGTTTTAAAGTTGCAGAGAACTTAACAAGATTAACTCCTGGTGTTATATGGAAGACAGAATTAAAAAATGGCGAACCAGAGCATTTAGCTAAAGAACTTTCCAAGGTAAACTCGGAGAATGTGGCTTGGCTTCTCCTTGCAGCTTATAGCAAAATACTAGATGAGAGAAATACACTAAGGACTGAATTTTTGGGCACAAAGAAAACAGAAACTGATTCTGGAACTTCCAAGTTTTTGGAAATCAAATTCCCATATGAAAATGCCCTATTTGAAGACTTGGAACTTGTAACTCAGAATTGAAGATGCAGTTATCTAGGAAAGACTTGTGGAAAGTCTTACTGTGTGATGGCTTGGACCCCTGCTTCCTGCATGCTAAACCAACAAAGTTTTTGAGAGACCTGTATGAACAAAATCACTGTTAGCTTGGACAAAAGAGGACATGGAAAGGAGAGATTGAAGGAGAATCAGCTTTAAGAAGAAAACCATGGAAGCAGAGATCTGGACTTGAGACATCTCCTTGGGCCAAGAGAGGAGCCCCACCCATGTGTACAGAGAGGGTGAGTTTGCCCCTGCAGTTGAAGAGGGTGGATGTTACTACCCGAAGTTCTGAGAAAGTTTTGATGCCCCATGGTGCAGAGAGGGTGAGTTTTCCCCAGCAGTTGAAGAGGGTGGATGTCCCCACCCAATGTTCTGGGAGATTTTTGCCACCCCAGGTTGCAGAAAGGGTGGAGCACATTCCTCAAAGGTTAGGGTGGTTAAGGTCAACACCCCATAGGTCTGAGAGGGGTGTACCTGTCCCCCATGGATTAGAGAAGGCCAGGTGGTCAACCCATTGCTCTGAGAGGGTTGAGCCTGTATGCCAAAGGTTAGGGAAGGCTGGGTGGTCAACTCGTAGCTCTGAGAGGGTTGAGCCTGTATGCCAAAGGTTAGGGGGAATGTTGTCTTCACCTCACTGTACTAGGGGGGCTAAGACTCTAACCCAAAGATTGGGTAAGGTGTGGCAATCACCCCAACACTCTTGGGTGGTGAGGTCTGGAGCTTGGTCCCACCCCAACACTCTTGGGTGGTGAGGTCTGGAGCTTGGTCCACACCCAGATGCTTGATGAGGGTGGAACCAAGAAAATGGCTGTTGGGCAAGTCTGTGGAAAGGGTGGATTCCCATGTGGCCCCAAGGAGAAGAAACCATCATCTTAAGAATGACTCTCAGACTTTGAAATCCAATGGAGGATGCCCTGCAAGTTTACTGAACTGTAAAGGATCCATGACTCATGTTTAACATCCCAATTTCTCCTTATGATATTGAAAATGTTTATCCTTTGTCTTTCCATTTGTGTATTGGAAGCAATTAAATGGTTTTGTAAGTTTCAAAGGTTTATAGCAGACAGGACTTTGCCTCAAGACAAACTGTATTTCTTTAAAATGATTTTGATATGATTTTGTACTTGGATTGTTACTGATTTAAGTCTTTTAAAATATTGTAATGTATTTTTGGAATTCAGAGGGTGGAATGTGGCAGTTTGATGTAATTATGAATTTCAAAAATATAATTGAATCATGCTTGTAAACTGATCTGTTAATCTGGGCATGATTAGGTTAGGATTAGGGCGTTGAGCCCCACCCCTTGGTGGGTGGGGAATTGAATATAAAAGGCAAGGCAAAGGACAGTTGAAGCAGTCTTTTGAGAAGCAGTTTTGATGTTGGAAAGAATGCCCCAGGAGAAGAGAAGCAAGCCGTTCACCTGATCGTCTACAGCTGAACTTGTGGAGGAAACAGGAGCTAAGCCCAGAGAGAAACGCAGCCCCGGGAAGAGAGGAACCCCAGAAGCCTGAACCCTGGCAAACGCCGGCAGCTGTCTTGCTCTAACACGTGACAATGCACTTTGGTGAGAGAAGAAACTTAAAGCTTTATGGCCTGGTATCTGTAGACTTCTACCCCAAATAAATACCCTTTATAAAGACCAACCCATTTTTGGTGTTTCACATTAGCACCCCTTTGGCTGACTAATACAGTTGCAGAGACAGAAAAATTCCTAGAACTTGAGAGAGGAAGCCCTGGAAGCCAGAAGCTGAAGTCAACAGAAGTGTAAGATAACCCACAGGTGCAGCTCAGAGACAAAGTGATGGAGCCTGGAGGAGAAGGCAGACATTAGCAGACACTGCTGTTGTTCTCTGCTGTGTTCCTGATTAGCCACAGCTGCAGCTTTGGGAAAAAAGTATCTTCTGATGAGCCTTGATTTGGATATTTTCTATGCCTCAGCCCTGTACATTTTTATACCAATAAATCCCCATTGTAAAGGCCAACTCATTTCTGGTATATTGCCTGGGCAGCCTTTAGAAAATTAAAACATTTCTTTTATTGTATTGTTTAGTATGTAACTCCACTTCTTACTTCCTACAGGGGCTAAAATCCAAATGCATAAAAAGTAAAGATAAATCTATGTTTTTGAACATACAATGTACAAAGATATAAGTGGTACCAAGTACAAAAAATGGTGAGGAGGCAGAGTAGTATAGTAAATTTATATGTGCATGCTATTAAAGCTAAATTGGTATTAAAACAAATAGAATTGTTATATATTTAGGATGTTAAATTTTAAACCCAAGGTAGCCACAAGAAAAAAATATATGAAAAATATATTCAGATAGAAATGATAAGGCACTCAAGATGGTATAACAGGAAAAAGGAAATAAATATAAACATAGGCATTAAGAAAAGTGAGTGACAAAAAGTGTCTTAATACCTATGATGGCTAAGTAGCAAAATGACAGAAGAAAGTCTCATATTATCGGTAATGACTTTAAAAGTGAATGGATTAAACTGTCCAGTCAAAAGACAGAGATTGGCAGAATGGATTAAAAAAATAATAATAAAGCTCAACCCAACTATATGCTCTCTGCAAGAAACTCATCTTAAATAAATAAATAAATAAAAAACATATAGGTTGATGCTCAAAGGATGGAAAAATATATATAATGCAAGTAGAACCAAAAGAGACATGGAGTAGCTATAATATATCAAATAAAATAGACTTTAAGTCAAAAACTGTTACAAGGAACAAAGATGGTCATACTGATAAAATGGACAATTCAACTGGGAGAAGTAAAAATTATAAATAATATGCACCAGATAGTAGAGCCTCAAATTATATGAAGCAAATACTGACAGATTTGAAGGGGGAAATTGGTGGTTCTACTTTAATAGTAGGAGACTTTAACATAACACTCCCAATAATGGATAGACCATCTAGGCAGAAGATCGATAAGGAAATACATTATTGAATGATACACAAATCCAACTACATCTAACAGACACATACAGAGCACTGTTACCAACAAAAACAGAATACATATTCTTCTTGAGTGCACATGGGTCATTCTCCAGGATAAACCATATGTTGGGCCACAAAACAAGTCTAAATAAATTTAAAATATTGAAATCATATAATGTATATTCACCAACTCTAATGGAATTAAGCTAGAAATTAATAGCAGAGGGAGCAATGGAAAATTCATAAATATGTGGAAATAAAACCACATATGCTTAAAAACCAATGTGTTAAAGAGGAAATCAGATGTGAAATTTAAAAATATCTTGAAGTGAATGAAAAGGAAAATACAATACACCAAAAAATATTGGATTCAGTGAAGTCAGTGATGAGAGGGAAATTTATAGTACTAAATGAGTAAATTACAAAAAAAGAAAGACATAAAATCAGAGCCCTAATCTCAAAACTGAAAGAACTGGAAAAAGAAGAGCAAACTAAACACAAAACAAGCAGAAGGAAAGAAATAAAGATTGGAACAAAGATTAATGAAATAGAAATTAAACAAAAATAAACAATAAAGAGAATCATCAAAACCAAAAATTGGTTCTTTGAAAAGATCAATAAAATTGACAAACCATTAGTTAGACTGATAAAGGAAAAAAAGAGGAAGGGTACAAATTAAAAAATCAAAATTGAAAAGGGGTACAGTCCTACTGACTCCACTGAAATAAAAAGACTCTAAGAGGATTTTATGAACAATTTTATGCTAATAAATTGAGATAACCTGATGAAATGGGCAAATTCCTAGAAACACACAAACTACCTACATTGACTTTAAAAAAAAAAAACACAAGACCTAAAAACCCAATTACTAGTAAAGAGACTAAACCATTCATCAAAAATCCTCCCAACAAAGCCCAGGACTAGATGGCTTCACAGTGGAATTCTATCAAACATTATAAGCTCAAACTCTTCCAAAAAATTGAAGAAGAGAGAACATTCCCTAACTTATTAGGGTCAACATCACCCTAATACCAATGCCAGAAAAAGATACCAGAAGTAAAGAAAAGTATAGGACAATATTTATTATGCATATAGTTGGAAATATCCTTAAGAAAATACTAGCAAAGAGAATTTAATAGCATATTATAAGAATTATATACCATGATTAAGTGGGATTTATCCCTGATATGCAAGGTTGGTTCCATATAAGTAAATCAATTAATGTAATACACCACATTAACAGAATGAAGAAAAAAAAAAAAACAAAAAACCTAAACACATGATCATTTCAATTGATGTGGAAAAGGAATAAGGCAAAACACAGCACCCTTTCTTAATAAAAACACTTAGAACACTTGGAATAGAAGGAAATTTCCTCAACATGGTAAAGGGGATATATGAAAAGCTCAAAGTTAGCATCCTAATTTATGATGAAAGACTTAAACCTTTCTCTATAAGATCAGGAACAAGACAAGTATGCCCTCTGTCACCACTGTTATTCAACATTGTGTGGGAAGTTTTGCCAGAGCAATTAGGAAAGAAAAAGAAATAAAAGGCATACAAATTGGAAGGATGATGTAAAACTTTCCCTATTTAAAGATAATATGATAAGCAGAAAATCCTGAAAAATCAAAAAACAAAACAAACAAAAGAGCACCTGATGCTAATAAATGAATTCAGCAAAGTTTTGGGGTAAAAGCTCAAAAGATAAATCAGTAGTCTTTCTAAACAAGCAACGAACAATTGGAAGAAGAAATCATGAAAAAATTCATTCACAATAGCAATTAAAAGAATCATTTATCTAGGAATAAATCTAACTAAGGATGTAAAGGACTTGTACACAGCAAATTATATTACCTTGCTAAAAGAAATTAAAGAAGACATAAATAATCGGGAGGGCATTCATGTTCATGGATTGAAAGACTAGATATCATTAATATGTCAAAATATTATCCAAAGTAAGTTATAGATTCAATGCAATACTAATAAAAATTCTCACAACCTACTTTGCAGAAATGGAAAAGCTAATCATCAAATGTATATGGAAAGTAAAAGGGCCCTGAATAGCTAAAGCCATCCTGAAAAAGAATGAAGTTGGAGAATTCTCATTCTCTGATCATAAAACTTATTACAAAGCCACAGTAATATAAATAGCATGATTCTGGCACAAGGATAGACATCTATACTAATAGAGTAGAACTGAAAGTTCAGAAATTAACCCTCACATTATGGCCAAGTTATTTTTGACAAGGTGGCAAAGACCACTCTATTGGCATAAAATAGTATCTTCAACAAATGGGGCAAGGAAAACTGGATGTCCATTTTCAAAAAAAAAAAAAAAAAAAAAAAAGATGAATGACCTCTATTCACCTTATACAAAAATCAATTGAAAATAAATGACAGACCTTAATTTAAGAGCTAGGATGATCAAAATACAAGGAAGTATATTCAGGACCTTCTGTTAGACAATGGTTTCTTAGACTTTATATGCAAAGAACAAGCAACAAAAGAAAAAAATAGATAAATGGTACCTCACCAAATTAAAATTGTTTTGTTCCTCAAAGGACTTTACCAAGAAAGCAAAATTATGTACAGCCAAACATAAAAGGGCAAGCATCATAAGATCTCACTAATTTGAAATTATTAGACTAAACAAACCAAAGAGTCAGAATCTAGAATATGGGTTACCAGGGGATGGGGTGGGGATAGGAAATGGAAACTTAAGGTTTAAAATATAAAGGGTTCTTATTTGGAATGATAGAAATATATTGTTAATGGATGGTAGTGACAGTAGCACAACATTGTGAACACAATTAACAGCACTGAAATATATATTTGAATATGTTAGATCATATATATATATATATATATATATAAATCCCTGGAACTATATTACACAAATTTGAACAATAAGTCAAACTATGTAGTTTAATTAATAGTACAATTATAAAATTGTGTTATCAGTGGCAACAAATATTCCACACCATTGCAAGATGTCCAGGGTGGGGTGGTGTATAGGAATTCTGTATTTTATGAAATATTGTTCTGTAAACTCAAAACTTCTCTTATAATGCAAAAATTGTACCACATATTCCAGGCAAGAATCAGATTAAGAAGAGCTTAGAATATCTGAACAATTAATTGTAATCTACTTTAAAGGTCCACAATAAGTTGGACCAAACTCAAAGCAGAACTTTAACATGAAAGCAATCAACAATAGAGCCCTAGAAAAGGCAGGAACTGACTTCACAGTTAACTCATCAAGGTATTGAGATGAACAGACATCAGCAAAAAATTTTATAAACCATACTAAAAAATGGAAGATATCGCTCAGACAAGGGAGCAAACTGAAACTTGAGGAGACACAACTTTTCGAAAATGTTCAAACAAACCTTCTAAATCAATTCAAGGAGATGAAGGGAAAGATGGATATGCTAAATTATATTAAGAAGACAATGTGTGAGCATAAAGAAGTATTTGGAAAGTTTAAAAAGAAACAAAACAGAAATGATAGGGTTGAAAGGACACTAATGGAGATTAAAAATAAACTGGAGTCATACAAACAAAGGATAAAATAGCTGAAGTAAGTACTGCCTTTATAGTAATAACTCAGAATGTTATTGGATTAAACTCCCCAATCAAAAGACACAAAATGGCAGAATGGATTTTAAAAAGCATTATCAAATTATATACTATTAAAAGAGAGTTCCCCTCCCCAACCCCCAAGATATTAGGCTGGGATAAAGCCCCTGGCTCACTGCAGCCAACTGAGGGGAACAGACATCTTCTTTCTGTCCGCTGTTTGCAGGGAAAAAAGAGGGGAGGTTGAGATGCTTTTCTTCAGTGAATTTGGCTGCAGAGCCTGCTTTGAATCTTGGCTCTGGAGATGCAACACAGGAAGACAAGAAAGTCAGGACTGAAACACCTCATGCAAAGGTGCGCTGATGAGCAACATCTGCTGGCCTGTCTGGAAATTGCATGGACAAAAACTGTTCACACTCTCTGTATCCAACCCCTGGGAGAAAATCTGCACCCCATTAGTAAGTCCCTGGTTGGATTTTGAAAACTTAAGTTTGGCACTTTTAAACATGGAGAATAAGTTTAACCAAATATCAAAGAAAAGCTGTAAAAACAAAACAAAACAAAACAAAAAACAATAGGCAAGAGAGAGAAATTGGCCATCAGAATAAATTCACCAACATATTCAGAACCCTAGACATCAGCAAAAAATTACAAGCTATGCTAGGAAATAGGGAGAGAGGACCCAGCCAAAAGAACAAGCGAAATATCCTGAAGAGATGCAGGATTTAAGACAATTAATCAGTGATAATCACACAACTTTCCTAAATCATTTTAAAGTATTTAAAGAAAGTATAAGTAAAGAAGTAAAGGGTATTAAGAAGATACAGGAAGAGCATAAAGAACAATTTGAAAGCCTGCAAAGAAAAGTAACAGACTTTATGGGACTGAGAGGCATCATAGATGAGATTAAAAATACATTAGAGACACACAGGAGCAGATTTGAATTGCTTGAAGACAAAATTATTATATATATATATATATAATGGGCAATCCACCAAGAAGAAATAACAATCATATTTATGCAACAAACCATGGTGCCCCAAAATACAAGAGGCAGAAAGTGGCAAAACTGAAAGTTGAAATAGACACATTACAATAATTTTTGGAAACTTCAATACAGCACTCTCAATATCTATATAGAAGATCAATAAGGAAATACAGAATTGGAATAATGGGATAAATGTAGATCTAAGAAACACTGCAAAACATTGCACCCCCAAACTGCAGGATACGCAGTCTTCTCTTGTGCACATGGATTGTTTTCCAAGATGGACTATATTTTGCATATAAAGCAAGTCTCAATAAATTTAAAATAATTGAAACTATACAAAGCATCTTCTCTGATCATAAAGGAATGAAACTGAAAATCAATAAAAGTCAGAGAACTGTAAACTACTAAACATATGGAAGTTAAATAACACACTCAAACAGTGGGTCAAACATGAAATTATAAAGGAAATCAGTAATATTTTGAGACCAATGAAAATAAGATTACCATATATAAAAATATATGTGCTGAGAGGGAAATGTATAGCCCCAAATACTTGTATTAAAAAAAGAAGAAAAAACTAAAATCAAAGACCTAATTGCACGATGGGAAGAATTAGAAAAGGAAGAGCAAATTAACCCCAGCACAATCAGAAGGAAACAAATAACAAAGATTCAAATGGGAATAAATCCAATAAGGAATTAAAAATAATAAAGATCATTAACAAAATAAAAATTTGGTTCTGTGAAATGATCAATAAAGTTGAAAAATACTTTGCTACACTGAGAAAGAAAAATAAAAAACAAATGGAGGACATTACTAGTGATCTCACAGAAATAAAAAGATCATAAAAGGATTGCATGAACAACTGTATTCTAATAAATTAGACAACCTAGTTGAAATAGACAAATTCCTAGAAAGATATGAACAACCTACACTAACTCTAGAGCAAAGAGAAGATCTGAACAGACAAATTAGAAGTAAAGACATTGAATTAGTTGTCAAAAAAGTCCTAACAAAGAAGCTCCCAAGACCAGATGGCTTCACAGGTGAATTCTATCAATCATTCCAAGATAAATTATTACCAATCCTGCTCCAACTCTTCCACAAAATTGAACAGGAGGGAACACTACCTAAGTCATTCTATGAGGTTAACATCGCCTTAATAGCAAAGCCAGATAAAGATATTACAAGAAAAGGAAATTACAGACCAATTCTTTTATGAATATAGATGCAAAAATATCAACAAAATACTTGTAAATCAAAGCCAAGAACACATTAAAAGCATTAAACATTCTGGACAAGTGGGTTTTATCCATAGTATGAAAGGTTGGTCCAACAAAAGAAAATCAATTAATGTAATACAGCACATTAACAAAAGAAAGGGCAAAAAACAAGTGATCATCTCAATGGATGCAGAAAAGGCATTTTAACAAAATCCAGCATCCCTTCTTGATAAAACACTTAGAAAAATAGGAATAGAGGGAAACTTCCTCAAATGATAAAGGGAAAAGCCCACTGCTAACATTATACTCACTGATAAAAGATTGAAAATATTTCCTGTAAGATCTAGAACAATATAAGGATGCTCAAATGGCATCACTGTTATTCAACATTGTACCTGAAGTTCTAGCTAAAGCAGTTAGGAAAGAAAATTTAATAAAGAGTATCCAAATTGGAAAGGAAGAAGTAAAACTTTCACTAATTTCAGATGCCATGATCCTATATAAAGTGCTGAAAAATCTATAACAAAGCTCCTAGGGCTAATTAACAAAATCAGCAAAGTGTTGGGGTACAAGATCAACACTCAAAAATCAGGAGTGTATCCTCACAGCAGTAAAGAGCAATCTGAGGAGGAATCAAAAAAACAATTCCATTTACAATAGGAACTAAAAGAATCAAATACCTAGGAATAAATTTAACCAGGGATGTAAAGGATTTATACAGGGAAAACTACAAAACTTTGATAAACAAAGAAGATCTAAATTAATGGAAGGACATCTTATGCTAATGGATGGGAAGATTAAATATTGTTAAGATGTCAATTCTACCCAAACTGATTTAGAGAGTCAACACAATCCCAATCAACATTCCAACAGCCTACTTTGCAGAAATGGAAAAGCCAATTATGAATTTATTTGGAGGGTAACTGGCCCCACATAGCCAAGAATATTTTGAAAATGAAGAACAAAGTTGGAGGACATACACTTCCTGACTTTAAAGTTTATTTCAAAACTACAGTGGTCAAAACAGCATGGTATTGGCACAAGAATAGATATATAGACCAATGGAATCAAATTGAGTTCCTAAATAGACTCTGATAGCTATGGCCAATTGATTTTTAAAATATAAATATATTTTTTATTAGAGACATTGTGAACTTACAAAGCAATCATGCAGAATGCACAGAATTCACATATATTACCCCTCCACCAACACCTTGTATTGTCACAGAACATTTGTTACAGATTATGGAGGAACATCGTCAGACTATTACCAATAACTGGTTATGTCAATTTATTCCTGATAAGGCCACCAAATCCACTCAATTGGAAAAGAATAGTCTCTTCTACAATTAGTGCTGAGAGAACTGGATATCCATATGTAAAAGAATGAAGGAGGACCCCTATCTAGTACCATGTACAAAAATTAACTCAAAATGGATCAAAGTCCTAAGTATAAGAACCAGGACTATAAAACTCCTACAATATAATATAGGGAAGTATCTTCAGGATCTTGTGTTAGGCAATGGCCTCTTACACTTTACACCCTAAGCACAAGCAATAACAACAGCATAATAGATAAATGGAACCTCATCAAAATAAAAAATTTTTGCACCTCAAAGGACTTTATCACTAAAGAGAAA
The DNA here is from genome assembly GCA_026826555.1 of Tolypeutes matacus. Lineage (NCBI taxonomy): Eukaryota > Metazoa > Chordata > Mammalia > Cingulata > Chlamyphoridae > Tolypeutes > Tolypeutes matacus. Next base: position 1,659,797 of record JAKSZT010053819.1, on the reverse strand, counting down.
AGACAACCTACTCAATGAGAGAAAATATTTGGAAACTACATATCTAATATGGGTTTAATATGCAGAATTAATATAAAGAAACCCTACAAATCATCAATAAAAAGACAAACAACCCAGTTAAAATGGGTTAAAGACTTGGACAGACAATTTGTCAAAGACAATATATAAATGGCCAGAAAGCATATTAAAAGATGCTCAACATCATTAGCTATTAGGGAAATGCAAATCAAAACCACAAGGAGATACCATTTCACAAGCACTAGAATGGCTACCATTAAAACAAAAAAATAAAAATTATGAGTCTTGGAATTGATGTGGAGAAATAGGAAAACTCATTCATTTTGTTTGAGAATGTAAAATGGTGGAACAGCTCTGGAAGACAGTTTGGCAGTTTCTTAGAAAGTTAAGTATAGAATTACCATATGACCTGGCTGTCCCTCTACTAGGTATAAATCCAAAATAATGAAAAGCAGGCACTTGAACAGTTATTTGCACATCAGTGTTCCTAGTGGCATTATTCACAGTTGCCAAAAGATGGAAGCAGTACAAATATTCATCAAATAATGAATAGATAAACAAAATGTGGTATATACATACAGTGGAATATCATTATCTTTAAAAAAGAATGAAGCTCTGATTCATGCAACAAGGCAAACCTTCAAAACATCATGTTGGGTGAAATAAGCCAGACAAAAAAAGACAAATGTTGTATGATCTCCCTGATATGAAATAATTAGAATAAGCAAAATCATAGAGTCACAATTTAGAATATGATTATCAGGGGCTGGCTTGTTTGGGGATGGGAATTGGGGACTTGATGCTTAATTTGTACAAAATTTCTATTTAGGTTAATTGCAAATTTTTTGAAATGGATGGTAGTAATGATAACACAATATTGCATGTGTAATTAACTATACATATTATATATTTGAATGAGGTTAAAAGGGGAAATTTTAGAATGTATATATGCTACTGGAATAAAATTAAAAGATAAAGCCTAGCACTGTACAACAGAATGACCCCTTTTGTAAATAATGAACTATAGTTAATAGTACAATTTTTAAAATGTTCTTTCATAAATTATAACAAATGTATCACACTAATCTTAAAGAGAGAATGGTACATGGGAAAAATACTCCCTAATATAACTTATGAACTATAATAAATAGTACAATTTTAATATTCTCTTATTAATTGTAACAAAGAGACTACACTAATGCAAAATGTTAACAATAGTTGGGTATGTGGGAATGCTGTATTTTTACATGATTTCTCTGTAAACCTGTGTATTAGTCAGCCAAAGGGGTGCTGATGCAAAATACCAGAAATCGGTTGGTTTTTATAAAGGGTATTTATTTGGGGTAGAAGCTTACAGTTGCCAGACCATAAAGCACAAGTTACCTCCCTCACCAGTCTATTGCCACATGTTGGAGCAAGATGGCTGCCAAAGTCTGCAAGGGTTCATCTTCCTGGGTTTCTCTCTTCCCGGGGCTTGCCTCTCTCTGGGCCCAACTGCTCTGCTATCTCCACTAGGCCAGCTGTAGACTATCGGGCAAATGGCTCTGTCCCTCTCCCCGGGGCTCAATTCTCTTCAGGTTCAGCTGCTCTGCATTCTCCCATGTTTTTACTTCCCAGGCTCCAGCTCAAAACTCCAAATTCCCTTCTTTGCAGTGCCATTTCTCTGTAAGACCGTGCCCACCAAGGGGGCAGGGATGCAAGGTCCTACTGACATGACCCAATCAAAGCCTTAATCATTTTAATCAAGTAAAAGTGAAACTTCTGAATCTAATATAATCTAATATGCCCAGAGGGACAGACCAATTTACAAACATAATCCAATATCTATTTTTGGAATTAATAAACAATATCAAACTGCCACAACCTGAGAATTCTCTAATTAAAAAAAATAAATACCTATGGCTGTTTACTATTATATTCCCCACATTTAGGATATGCACAACATATTTATTGGTAACCTAATTTGCATGAAGCATTATAAGCATTATTGTGGCTCTTCAGTATAACATGGATATAAAATATAGAAATTCTTCCCACAAATCAGGATACAAAAATCCATTTTACTCCTCATAAAATGAATGGAGAAAGATATATATATATATACACAAATGCACACACACACAAACAAACAAATAAAAAATCAGTTAATGCTGAAACAGTGAAAGAAATAGAATAATTTGATAGATGGAGATGGAGTTGAAGAATACTTTAAATAAGGTGGCTCAAAGAGGTCAGAGAAGACCAATTGGATGAGATGTCAGTTGTAATCATTGGAAAGTAAGAAAAGAAACAAAGGGGCAGAAGAGGGAGGTACAGTTTGGGCAAGGAGTAGTTGCTAAGAGATGAAACATTAAGTGCAAAAAGTCTGGACTCTTGGGTTTTATAGAAACAGAAGACAGGCCTGTTGGAGAGAAGAGTGAGTTAGAAAAATAGGCATGTGTTTGAAGTGATAAAAATCAAGTTTATTCTAACAGCCATGAGAAAGATTTAAGAAGGTCAGAATTCACTGTGAGCAAAAGTATATTGAGTACCTACTACATGCTAGAAAAATGAATTAATACAATTGAAACTTTTATATGTTACATTATTTTGGTGCATTATTTTATATGTTTAATAAATTCCACATGATTAAATGTCTTGACCAGTTGCTTTTCTTCCTATTAACATTTGATCTGGATTCTCATCTCAGAGGTACACTAATCTGGAAGAGACAAGAAAACATTCTTATTGGCATTCAATCATGAGGTTGGAGTCACTTATATATCATAAGCATTCTTGTCAATTTCATTATTTATTTAACAAAATCTCATGTTTTAAAAGATGATTCCTACTATACATGGGAATATTAATTTCTGTAGAGGGATCAAAGAATCTCACAAAATCTGGAGATGGTAAAAACTGCCCCAGGCACAAGTTAGAGGGACTGAAGGAAACTAGAAATTATAGATATTGCATTTGAACTAAAGAAACATTACAAGTGATCCATCCCTCTTTTTTAAAATACATTTTTATTATAGAAGCTTTGAACTTACAGAACAATCTGCACATGTGTAGAATTCCTATACAACAACCCTTCATCAACATACCACACCATTGTGGACTATTTGTTTCAGATTATGAGAAAATATCATCAGAGTATTATCACTAACTATGGTCCATAGTGTACACTTGACATATGTTTCCATACTCCCCTATTAACACAGTACATCTTTGGCATTGATGCAAGAATATTACAGTATTGCTGTAAACTTTAGTCCATAAATTATATTAATTATATTTTTCCCATGCTTCTCCACATTCCCACCACCCTGAAAATAGTGATGTACATCTGTTCTAGTTCACAGAAGGACATTCTTGCATTTGTACTACAAACCACAATTCTCATCCATCTCTGGGTTCATTGTTATTCAGTTCCTAGATTATTTCCTAACTTTCTTTCAATTGACATTTACATCCCTAGACTACCCTTTCTATCTCAATCCCACTTATAAACCAGCTACTATTCTCTATAAAGTGTTACTATCAACTCTATACATTTCCACACATTTACAGTCAAGTTAATTAAAACTTCTAAGTAAATTAAGCATCACTACTCCTTCACTGTCCTCCTCTTATATCTTAATAACCTATACTCTAGGTTTTAACTCCACGCATTTATTCCTTGTATTTAGTTCATATTACTGAGACCATGTAATATTTGTCTTTTTGTGTCTGGCTTATTTCACTTAGCATAATGACTTTAAGATTCATCCATGTTATCATGTGTCCCAGTTTTATTTCTTCTTACTGTAGCATAGTATTCCATCTTATGTATATACCACATTTTGTTTATCCCTTCATTGGTTGATGGACACTTGCCTTATTTCCATCTTTTGGCAATTCCACTATGGACATCGGTTTGCAGATATCTGTTCGTGTCATAGTTTTCAGTTCTTCTGGATATATTTCTAGGAGAAGAATTGCTGGATCATATGAAAGTTCTGGATTTAGCTTCCTGAGGAACTGCCAAAATGTCTTCCATAGAGGCTGCACCATTTTACATTCCCACCAACGGTAAAGGAGTGTTCCTATTTCTTCACATCCTTTCAAGTACTTATTGTTTTGTGTTTTTAAAATGGCTGTTCTATGAGGTGTGAGATGATATCTCATCATCATTTTGATTTGCATTTCCCTAATAGCTAGTGATTTTGAACATTTCTTCATGTGCTTTTTGGCCAGGTATTTTCTCTTTGGAGAAATGTCTAAGTATTTTGCCCATTTTTTAATTGAAGTGCTTGCTCTTTTATTGTTGAGTTTTATGATTTCCTTATATAGAATAGAAATCAAACTCTTAATGAATATGTGGTTTCCAAACATTTTCTCCCATTGAGTGGGCTGCCTTTTCATCTTCTCAAGACCCATCTCTCTTTTAAACTCTCCTGTTGCATTATTTTTTGTTTCTAACAATAATGGATAACAAAAAATAAATTTCAGGAAATTTCATGTTGTAAAGGGATGATAAGTTCAGAACTTCATCCAAATAACAAACTGGTACACTGCATTCAAAGCATTACATTAATAGAGACTATATTAAGTATGTCTGCTTTATTGATTAATGCTACATTTGTTTTCCCTTCCATTTCTTACCCAAGAAAGTTCATGTCTTTCAACTCCAATATACTAAAGCCAGCTTTTAGAGTGCAGATCTAATTCCAACATGTATATTTGCATGCCTTAATGATAGCCCTTTCCAGAATACCTATGAGATTGTGATGGCCTTAGAAATTGTGGATTTATCTTTATTTTATGTGCAGGAACAACATGCCTGTCATGCTAGTTCTCCATTCCCTATCTGTGTGGCCATTTTTCTACCAACCAAAGGTCAAACCCTGCCTCAAGTTCTGAGGCTGATTCTCTCTTAATCTAAGGTAATTTAAATTCTAATAAATAAAATAAGTCAGATGGAGGTAATTCTTAGCTAGGTACCAAAGCTTTTAATTCTTATGACTAGTCTCTGACCTTCTACTCATTCTAACAACAATATAGGTTTTTTTTCCTCTAATAAAGGAGTTTACTCTCTTTAAAATTTGCCAGAATTTTAGTTACTCCAAAACATTTCTTTGACAATTAAGTTTACCATATTCCCCTTCTTATGTTTTTTTTTTAAGTAAATATCACTAATTAAATTAAGCATTTGAAAACCTAAGTGTAAGAACCTCAATAAGCATTTCTTTTTAAAATGTTTTAACTCTGAGAAAGCCAGCATACTCTCTAGAAGGTCCTACGTCATTCTCAGATGGATAATCAAGTTGAAAATTATTTTACACACAAAAGTTAACTATTATACGTGGCAAGGGCTAACCAATACACACAGGATATGGAAGGAAAACATTAGTAAAACCGAAAAGCACCTGTAGGGGAGTTGCCCTTCACATCTCATTCTTTCAGAGTGTCTACAGTTGCTGCTTGAATGACTTCAAAAAACACAGGAAACAGGAGAGAATGACCTAATGTTCAGCCTTGTCCCCATGGTGGAGGACATCACGTGTGATTTGTTTCAAACCACCTGAACAAATAGGCTCCAGCTAGGCTTATCTAAAGAGAAAATTCAATATCAAAAGACCCAAAAAGAGAAGAAATTTCTGAGGGAAGAAAAGTTTCCTAATAATAATGTGGGAGAATGGAGAGTTAGGGATGTTGACTCAGAAAGTATTGAACTCCAAGATGAAGGGACACATTCCAAGTGCATACTTACTAAAGGATACTTTCCTCCCTCTCCCCCTCCCTCCCTCTCTCCAGCCCTTCCTTCTTTCTTCCCTCCCTCCCTCCCTTCCTTCTTTCCTTCCTTCCTTCCTTACTTACTTCTACATTTTTCACTTTTTCCCTGTAACTTGGTCCCTCCCCTCCTTATTGTCTGATGATCTGAAGACAGTTAATGTTCCATCTGATAAGAAGCACAAAGGAGTTGTATCCTTGATTAATTTGCAATATCTACAATAATGGAGTTATATTAAAGGCCCTAATCAGGCCACATATTCTTTATTCTTTTCTCTCACTGTCCCATATCCCCCTTCTAGTAAATCCTCCTATCTTCTAGTGTTTTCCACTTCAAGTATCTGCTAGGCATATGAAGGGACTACAGAATGAAAGACGGTGGAATTTATGGAGGACCATGGAAATTTTCTAACTTAACCAGATAAAAAAGGATTCCTTGAAAACTTGGTAATTAAATTACAAGCCAGCCTCCACTATAAATTTCACTTTCCTGAACAATTGCATGAAGAAAGCATATTAAATCATACTCATTGTTACATTTCCTTTCTAATCTCTATTGTGAACTTCTTATTCAGTTCTCTATTTCTGATACTTAGAATTGTAACTGGGCCATAGTAAATAATAAGTATTGAATAGAATTAAATTGAAATACATGTTATTTGAACTATATTTTGCTTTAATTTCTTATTTCTTCTTCAAAAACAGACATATTTTCAAGAGAGCTTATAATGGGCAAAGTGAATTACAGATTTGAGTTAATGTTCTAGGCAATCTGGGTATCTTACTCCTATCTTCATAAAATGCAGTAAAATAAAAGAATTCTCTTTAAATTCTCCTTTATTTTTATCTAAACATAGTAAGGAATAGTTCAGAGTTCCTACAGCTTGAGAGACCTAATACCTTGGATTTAAAGAATGGCAAATATAAAGCAAAGAAAAAGTGCCTGTGAAAAAATTAAAATTCATACCCTACATATGTTTAAAAACTATATGGAGAGATAATTTCCTGTCCATTTATGATGCAAAGGATACTCAGTCTCTAAGGTGACATCTCAGAGAAAGCATATGGTGCAAGCACAAAGGAAGACACTTTATGCTACATAAGGGGATGAGTTCATGTCACTACTGGGTCCTGCCCACAGCAGCTTGCAAGATAAAGGATGAGGCTGGAGGCTGGAGGCTGGGGAAGAGGAAGGTCATTCCAGGCAGAGGGACATCACCTACAAAGGCCTGAAGCATGGCATACTCGGGAAAATGCAACAAGTATTGTACGGATGGAACTTGAAATAATAAGGCACAAGCATGGGGTGGGGGGCGGGTGGCCAGAGTAGCAAACCAGGGTCTGGTCATGATCTCTCATTTGACTTCTTGTCTTAAAAAGGTGGCTAAGGTGAACAACTCCCTTCAAGGGCTTGCCTTCACAATGAGGGCACACTAAATTTTAGGGAGAGTAGACAGCTGACCACACTTTCTGCTTCCAAATACTGGAGGCTACTTCCTTTCTTTAAGCCATCTTCCCTTATTCACTCTGCTTTTGCACTCTCAATCCAAACACTAGAGACTCAACAGAGAACTTTCTTTAAAACAAATAAACAATAACAAAACTAGTTTCCAGAAAGTAAAATATTAAATCCACCATCCCATAAATCACATCTCTTTCCAACTGATAATGAATTGGAAGAGAGGACTGATTTTAGAGGCTGGGGCACTAGCTGCAAAAGACGATCCTGCTTAGGCAGACTTAGAATTGATGAACTGAAAAACCAAGGACGACATGTAGGCAGGCAGGAATGAAGAACTTGGACAAATTGTCCCAAGTAAATGAGGGAGACACACACAGAGTGGAAATCAAGCTAATTTAATTATTAAACATCTATTAGTGCTTCCTCTGAATCTTGTAAAACGTGCTGTGAATTATGCAAAATTGCACAGGGCAGATCCATTGCCAGAAAAACCTCTCTCCATTCTCAGAAAAATATCTGGATGCCTAGAAGCAGAGTGTATAAATTACTAAGTGTCTGGTTTGGGGTTGTGGTTTTATTTCTGCCTTCTACCTCTTCTTTCTGTGCTGGGTAACAGGCATGAACTCTTAGGGTAAGACATGTACTGCATCCTGGAAAGGCACTATGGAGCAATGCCTAGAAGCCTCAGAGTCTAGCTCAGCTAATTCTCAGCTGAGTGATCATAATCAAATTTTCTTAACCATTCTTTCCCTCAGTTTCCTCACTTGTAAAGTGAAGATTATAATAGTTCATTCCTCATAGATTTGTTGAATGGTGTAAAGGTTTTAATACCTGCAAAATTCTTGACAGATTCTGGTATCCAGTAAACTCGTTAATGCTGTAGAAAATGTTGCTGCAAATTATTTCACCCAGGCACTGTTAATTAAAGGAGCAACATGAATGAAGCCATAACACTCTTAACGTGACTCTCATAGAAACCATTTAACTGAGAAAGAGAAGCTCAGTTTTTTTTTTACTTTATTCGGTCACTTTTAGACATCCCCAAAGCTAATAGTTTGAATAACAATTTTTGTAAAGATCGTGTTTGGTCACTCAGACCTTAGCTTATGCTGTGGTGATCTAAATACTGTAGGTGAGGAAAAGAAAACAAAACAAATATATAAAAAATAGGATTATGTCCCTATCACAAATTTCTGCTGGGTAAGAAATTTTAGCTGATAGAATTACTGTAGTTCAACTCCATTAGTGTGAGGGCTTCTGATTATTACTTTATTGTCATGTTGAACTTTTTCCCAAGACAAGCATTATATTTTAGCTTCCCAGCAGTAGAACCCCCCCATGCTGGGGCTAAGGAGGCCACAAATGAGTCTAGGATATCTGCCCTGTGATTGTCATTTCACTTAGCCTGTCTTGTGTTGTGAGGGAGAATTCTCACAGAGTTGCAGGCTGGAGCCTTTGCACTCAGCACTTTCCGTCCCCCAAGTCCATCTAACGTTGGCAACAGGCATGAGGAAGACTGTGGAAGATCTTCCCCATCCCCTCCCCATCCTCCTCTCTCTCTGGTGAGGTTCAGCTGAGTATGGGGTAGTGGGGCAGAGGTGCTGAAGTAACCTTATTTGTCTAGGGATACATTTGAATAGACAACAGGAGCTCAAGATTATTTTAAACCTGTTCTTCATTTGCTGTTTGTTCTTTGGAGTTGTTTTGAAAAGGGCAGTGCGTGTATCCAGTTGATGATCAAAGCATCGCTAAACTAAGTCAAAAAGAAGCTGTATGGTGGTAAACAAGAACCTTTTTGATGCAGGGCCCACTTTCCAAGCTGAGACTCTGATGATAGTATTTTTCTGATACTGTATTTTCAGTCCCTAAGTAGGCTTGACAAAATGCACACACAAATAGAGAGTGACAAAAAACTTATAAGAATTTAGGAAACTAATATGGGTCAAAAGTACTTTTAGGGATAAAATAGGGACCACCTTCTGTGAAGTGAAATTTTTATGGAAACAAAAACTTTTGTCAAAAACCGTGTTTATATGCAGAAAAAAAAAATGTCATTTAAATTATTTTAGAGGAAAACGGATGTGACTCAAACAATTGGGCTCCCGTCTACCATATAAGAGGTCCAGGGTTCAATTTCCGGGGCGTCCTGGTGAAAGGCAAGCTGGTCCGCACAGACTGCTGGCCTGTGTGGAGAGCTGGCGCAGCAAGATGGCGCAACAGAAAGAGACACAGAAGAGAGACAATAAGAGATGCAGCACACCAGGGAGCTGAGCTGGCACAAGTGATTGAGTGCCTCTCTCTACTCTGAAAGGTCTCAGGATAGGTTCCCAGTGCCGCCTAAAGAGAAGACAAGTAGACACAGAAGAACACACAGATGGCAGACAGTGACCCCAAAATAACGGGGGTGGGGTGGGAAGGACACAAATAATAAATAAATCTTTTAAAAATTATTTTAGAAAATTTCAGTGGTTTATCTGCTGTCTGTGGACATTCACACTGATCATGGACAGTAACACGTGAAAGAACATTTTAACCTTCCTGTAATCTGTCTTTCTGACCCACGTGGAGACAGGACTTCATACTGAAGCCTGGCTACTCATAAAATGTATTTGCCCAAATTTCCAGGTAAATTCATTTTGAATGTTAAAAGTGAGTTCTCTTATTACTTCTGTCAAATTAGTCAAAATATGCAAATTCCCATATCTCCATATATATATAGGTAGATAGACCCATGTCCCACCAGTCTCTTATTTTTATATTTTCTTTGGCTTCTTTTGAAGCATGCCTCATAGTCATAATTATTAGCAGAGAAATAATGTGATAAACACAGGTGAGTTGATAATTTGACTCCATTAGCAGATGAGACACTTTCTCTGTGAATGACAAATAGGTCCTTCTCCATCATTTAGCAGGAAGACTGCCAATGGAACAATCAGAAAATCTGCCTTGTTGTCCCAGTTCTGTCGTTCATTATGTGTGAATTGGGGCAAGTCACTTCATTTGTACTTTTGTCATCTATAAAATGAGTTCTAGTAGGTTAGATCAAACATCTCAATTGCCTTTTTAAACACCAGAACCACATGGTCCCAAACTAAGAGAAGAATTTAGGGCCATTTACTCAAATGTAATGTGAGAAGATTAAACAAATTTTGCAGAACTGGGGCCAATTTAGCTGCATTTTTCTATTTTTTAAAGTTTGCACAATTCCACAAAGCCTTTATATGCTACAATAAGTTCCAAAAATTCATTTGAACTGTTTCTTCATCCCTTTCACTTCTCTCTGAACTCCCATTACACTTGCAGTCGATAGCACAGATTCTAGTTTGTATTACTTTATTATTTTTATAAAAATAATGCACATATTGCCAAATCAACTGGAACTAAAATATATAGAATGAAAATACATTTTCCTTTAAATCTAGATTAATTGTTCCTTGATCAATTTTACATGCCCACACACAAATACATATGAGATTTTCCCTTATATTTTTTGAGTTAACAATATACCTTAAAGATCTTTCCATATCAGTACATACAGATTTCTCATATTCTTTTTAAATGGTGATCTATACTTGAATATTTTATAATTCTTAATCAGTTTTCTTTTGATATGCATTTGGCTGTTTTTGTTTTTTTTCTTTTATAAATTTGAGTGAATATGGCTACATTGCTCTCCAAACATACAAATTTCCACACCCATCATCATATACTTGGCAAGTCTTCGATTATCATTTTTTTCAATCTGAAGGTGCAAAAGTCTTCTCATTGCTTTTTAATTTGAGTTTCTTTAATATTGTATGAGATTGACCATCTTCATATCTTTATAAGCCACTGGTATTCCTCTTTTCTATGGACTGCTGAATCAATTTTTCTCCCTTTTCCATTGGATTTTTTTTTTTTAATGACTTGTGTAAATTCAGTATTAAGAAAATAATCTTTATTTTTTTCACTTGCTCTGTCTTGGCTAAGAATGATACATGAAAACCCTTATTATTCATATCTCTCTACATCTATAATTTTTGCATCATAAATCTGGTTACTGTGTTATTAGATGCAGAGATATTCATAAGTGTTATACCTTTCTTGTAAATTGTAGATTTTAGCATTAAAAATGTTTTGTTTGTCATGTTTAATGCTTTCTGACTTGAATTTTATTTTGTCTTATGTCACAATCACTACTCCAGCTCTCTTATTGTTTCCTTAGGCTTGTATACTTTTATTCATCCCTTTATTTCTTGTGTATTGTTTTAGACATTTCTTTCTTTACTTTAGATGTTTTTATTTAAGAAATAAACTATAGTTAGGCTTTGCTCTTTTGAACCAAACTGAAAATCTATTTTTTAAAATATATGAGCTAAGTCCATTAGTATTTATTACCAACATATTTCATCTCCACTCTGTCATAATATTTTTAAATATGTATATTATATTGTATTAATTATGCTTCTTCTACTATTACATATTATTTCTTTGCCTATTATTGTTATAATATAACAATAATTGTTATGTTATTATTGTTAATTATTGTATTTAGAAGGTACGCCTCATTTTTCTTTTTCAAGATGGCTTTAGTAATTTTGTGCCCCTTATTCATCCATATAAATTTCATAACTGGTTTTTCCATTCCTGCAAAGAAAAATAAATTTTTTTTTTTCAAGGAACCTGCTTTAACACATTCGCGCTGTTTGCCCAACTTCTTTGTCAACTTGGCTTAGATTTCTGACTAGTCATAAACTACTCAATAAATTTGCTAAAATAGTCTCTGAATGCTGGACATCTTACTTTTCTGATTCACTAGTTTGCCTTTCTTCTTAGATCACATATTTATATTTTATGTTACCGTATTTTATCACTCAAGCTTCACTCTTCTCTCTCTCTGCAGTCCCTCATCAGAGGCACCCCTTAATCTACTATTGCTTTTTGCAAAGGTGGGGGACTATTGCAGAGAGGAAGGTAACCAAACAACAAGAGGCTTTTCAGATCTCAGCAAACAACAGTGGTTCTCATCATTTTCTTCCCAGAAACTTTAAATAAAATATTCTCTTTAGCAGATGACCTAAGGGACCACTGTGTTCAAGCCCAGGTTTATGACTTCTTACCCAAAAACCACCATCACTTCTTTTCCATAGAGTTCTGAAGAGGGTCATTAAGTTTCACAATCCTGATTTAAATCCCTCATTATATTCTTTTTAACTTCTCCATTTTTTGTGGTACAAACACTGCTAAGACTAGATGTAAAATGAATCCAAAGCAAATAATATCTATCATTACAGATGGGAAATTACCCCTGGGAGGAGGAATAGATTTTAAAGATTAAGGGTGAACATTCTGGTGCTGAAAGCATCTTTATGGTCATATCAGAGTCAGGTTGTTATGGAAGTCAAGTTTTCCTGTGAACTTTTCACTTGGAAAATGCACTGGGACAGGTGTGAAATGATTTTCCACTTTTATTGAGACTCCCTGAAGAGGTTTGTTCTCATTTGGATGCAGTTCATGCTTTGCTACCACTAGAATCCAGTTTACCCATGTTTCCAATAAATCTTGGTGCCTGTTTTCACTTAAGTGGATGTATATGAATCCATTCATATGTGAATTCTACATGCCCAGGAAACTTTTCAAACCTTTTGTGTAATTAATTTACACAAACATGTTAACTGTTTTATTAACCAACTTCCCTATCTCCAGATGGAATTCTAGCCAAAGTATTTGGACAATTCACCAAGAAAGGAAGAGGAAAGGGTGTGAAGAGTGAACTCTGTGAAAGAGAAAGACTAATAATGTACAATATCACAAAGCTTTCAAGTTTGTCATTTGTGTCACCATAATAAGTTTATTGTACTGGGTCAATAAAATTATCAGTTTGCATCAAAATATGGTTCATCTTTTCCAGGACTCTGTATATAAAAGAAAAATTGCTAAAAAGGTTAAATTTCACCTCTTTGAATCCATTTCAGAACTAAGATCTTGGATTTTTTTATGTTAATGCAATTCCTTTTAAGTTGACAGATGTTTTCAGCCAGTACTGATTCTTGATATAATTTCACAAATGTGCTTTTGTTAATGAAGTAGTAAACAGATGTCATTTCTGGTTTCTAAACTTAGCACCTTTAAAATTCAGAGGGACTATTTTTTTCTAGTATTTAAGTGTTTTCCATCAGTGTTTATTCTCTCCAAAATTTGATCCATTTAGTCTTCTTTTTTATGCTCCTCACATGCTTTTACATAAATGTATATACATATATATATATACACCAAGAGGAAATTGTTTAGAATTTGAGAACACCCAGATTGAAATAAAATATGACCAATGACTTTTAAAGATGTATTACTATTCTTAAAATATTCCCCAAATAAATTATATTTGTTACTATCATGTTTGTATTTCTTTTCAGAACTACACTAGATATGCAAATATGCTTCCTCATTTTTGCTATCCTAATCTAACAGAGGAGAATGCAAGTCCTTTGGAAAGGAAGTTGTAGTTATTTCCAGGCTTCTAAATTCAGAGCAAACTATGGGAACTTTTAGAATCACTAACATTCTTAATGCCCAAGTTATTCCCTCACATAAACAGAGGTTCATTTTGATTGCAATTAGAAGATTATCTTGTTCAGGGTCAGAAGACACTTTCTGACACTAGCAAATATTTCAGGGAAAGCTCCAACTTATTTTCATCTTGGAAAAAAATCTAATTGCAAAAATGCAACAATCTAGATAGATGGTATAGGATGACTGCAATCGAATGACTTATGCTTTCCTATCTAAACATCAGTGATGTTTCAATTGACAGACTTGACAATTGATCATAAAAATACACTCATACTTGGCAGGGGGAGAGGCAAAACAACTGGTTTAATAGATTTTGATCCATAGACAGGAATGTCAATCACCTTCAGATTGGATTGTTTGGATAGGATATTAAATGGAAATTTGAAGATCTGATTATTAAAATGGCAAAGCAATCCTTTATAATGGCCAAAGGGATAAACATCATTTGGGAAGTAGGGGAAAGCCAAAGTTTTAAAATATGTAGTTCAGAAACCCAATCCACTTCCTTCGAAGTGAGGGATAAGTGTTTTGTCTACTTTTTTCTCTTTTTCTTTTACCCTCCAAAAATGATTCTCAGCCCAAGGGATGGCTTTCTAAATACAATTGCCAGGAGAGGATGTGGCTCGAGTGTTTGAGCAGGCACCTCCCATATGGGAGGTCCCTGGTTGGGTTCCGGTGCCTCCCAAAAAAAAAAAAAAAAAAAAAAAAGACAAAAATCAAACAACAAGAAAACAAATAAAAGGAAAAAAAAAAAAAAAAACCTGCTTAGGGAGGACGATGGGGCTAGGTAGTGGAGTGCTGGCTTCCCACATTTGATGTCCTGGGTTCAATCCCTGTCTGGTCCCTAAAATAAATAAATAAATAAATAAATAAATAAATAAATAAATACAATGGCCACTGTTGTCTGATGCCCAGAGCTGGAGTCTGAACTGACTTGTTATTTGGCACGCTCCTTTACAAGTGCCCTGGAAAACAATTATCACTTTGACATGTTGTAAATTAGCCTTCAAGATATCAAAGCAAAGGAATTAGAAGAGATATGCAATAATAACAATGATGTAAATATTACTTGGGGAAGAGGTAGTTGTATATCAGTTTGAAAATTCATAAGAACTATCTTCAGATTGCTATTAAGCTTCATTTAACGTTTGTATATGCATAAATATATCAGAAAGAACACCAAGATAAGTAAAATAGCCTTATTGGAAGGACATACTTAAAAGTTCAGCATCTTAAATAGTAGAAAGCTCACCAGGACAGTTTTTTGAGATAAATGAGCAAACTCATATCTTTAATTTAGATTAATGCCTTGCTTTTTTGTTAAACTAGTAGTATTCTAAATTTAATTAGATTTTTGGAAATAATCCCATTTTTTCAAATGCTTATATATTTTCAATTATATATTCATATAAATATATATGTGTGTATATATATATGTGTGTACATATATATGTATGTATTTCAGAAAATTCTATCCTATATATAAAGTAAGTTTGCCACAACGGTACTCAGGACAACCTCCAAATCCCAAAGAAGCCCCTGTATTTCAACTACTTGTCCCCTCCCTGCCCCAAAAGTGTCAAGTGGCCACTGGCTCCACCTCATTGTTATAATTTCTTCCATTGCTAGAATCACCATATGTGTCAACAGAATACCATCAAGTCCACTCTAGCCCGTAGTTCTTCCCTCAATCCTGAGGGGACTGGCATGGTGATGTCCACTCCACCTCCAAGTGAGAGAGGGCTTATATTCCATGGATATGGTAGGTGGGATGGTCCTTCCTGAGATGCAGGCCCTCTCCATTCCCTGGGGTGGTCGTTGCCCATCGTTGTCTCCTCGCTAGGTGACTTGGATGAGTCCATAGAGCTGTAGGGTAGGAGTTGCAGCTCCACCGAGATTCCACGCACACCTGGCACATAGGTAGGCCAGAGGCTCCAGTCTTTGGAAGTATACCTAAAAACTTCTGCATCACATATAGGTTTGAATAGAAGGGACTGATGAACCATGTGCAGGGAGGACTTATTTGAGTCCAATTCTGTCACTCTCAGGAGCACAGATTCCAAAATAAAGCCCACTGATAAGGCATCTGTCTCTGGGGCTATCCCCACTTATATAGGACCTGAGTGTCTCCAGAGCTCTCAGGAGCCCCTCTGTGTGGGGTGATAGGCACTTAGATGTTCTATGAGCTCCTACTGAGGTGTGCATAAGAGTTACCTCTGGGATGACCTCCCGACTCTCTTTGAAGTCTCTTAGCCACTTGAACTCATTTGTCTTTACCTTTTCCCCCTTTTATTCAAGGTCTTTTTCCAGTTGTGTTGCCAGTTGGCACTTGGTATTAATCCCTCGTTGCCAGGGAGGCTCATCCCCAGGAGTCATGTCCCGTTGTGGCAATGGATGTAGGCCATTTTAAATCAGCACACACCACTCAGAACTGTGTGGGAGAGTGTGGTCTACGATGTGAACTGTGGTCTATGGTTGGTGGCAAGGCCCCAGGATGTGTAAGTCCATTGAGGGTGGTGGGCCACACTTGTGGGAGATGTTTGTGTGGGATGTGGTGGGAGGTGTGGGAGATGGACAACATGGGAATCCCAGGGGGTTCTGTGTAATATTTTTGGTAATCCAAGCACCTCTTAAAATATATATATATATATATATACACATAAAAATATATAATTTATGTTGGCTCTTTCTAGTATTACAATTTTTTTTCTCATAGCAAAATACAGATTCAAAATCTTCCTATGTGTAAGCATACACATACACACTCATGCATATATAAATACAAAATTTCAAGTATTGTCAGTTGTTTCTTTAATATTTCATTGTCTCTTTTTCTTACTAGCTTATACATGCTTGATATTTCTTTACTGAATTTTGTGTAAAATGACTTCTCAAACCATATTACAATAATGTATTCATCATAACTGCATTTTTTATCTTCCATATTCACAATTGTATCTGCAACTATTTGCTGTTCTTTTGCTTTTTGAACTCTCATATATTTTATTTTCCTTTTCTGTCCTCAATATGTTGCTTAATAAAGATTGTTAGTGTGATCTGGTTAAAAAAAAAAAAAAAGTAAGTTTGATCTACAGAATTTCTCCATAAATCAGTAGATATATACATAAGCATAAATAGTTTCCCATGGGAAGACAATTCAGATTTGTTAGGTTTCTCTTAATTTTGAAAGGTCTAAGATGATCCAGAGACAAGATTCATGATGATCTTTCAAGAGTTTCCTCCCTTATCTCCTGCCAAGCAAGAGTTTTTCCTTTGAAGCCCCTTATATAATTAATTCAATAATCCCCTGAACCAACATTTTTCTAGTATGAAATGTGGCAGGTCTTGGGCTACAGGATAAATGGAAACTAGAGGAGGGCAAGATTTTTTATCTTTTGATTCACTTATATATCCCTAACATCTAAAACAGTGCAGATAGGAGATGCTGAATAAATAGCAGTTGTATGAAGGCATTAAGAAAAGAAGGAATAAGTAAAACAGTATTCCTGTCTCCAAGAATGAAATATCTTATTTGCATTTTCATTTATATTTCAAGAGAAATAATTAAAGGTATCTAAACAGGTTCTGCTGAGATAAGTAAAACAGACATAAGAACATTTATAATTCCTAATCAGGTGAATAGCTAAAAGTTAAAGGGTCTTTAACTCTAATTAATTATACAATAAGACAAATATAGTTTTATTATTTATCATGTACCTTGTTTACTCCTATTATGATGTATAGAAAATGGTATTTATGCCAATAATTAAATATCACAAGGGTTTGAAGAGATGCATGGAATATATTTCAGAAAAGAATAGCAAACATTTCTTAAGGGACCAGAGAGTAAATATTTGTTGGCCATATATTCTCAGTTGCAGCTACTAAACTCTGCCATTGTATTGCAAAAGCAGCCCTAGAAAACCTGTCAATGAATGAGCATCACTGTGTTTTTATAAAACTTTATTTACACCGAGAGTTGGATTTGACCCTTGGACCATGGTTTACTGACACTGTTTTTGAAAGTAAAAATTAGTTAACAAAATATTTCTGCTGTGAGAAATTTGCTAATAAAAAGTATTTCTTCCAGATTATTTAAATTAATATATCCCTCTTTATACTTTTCATGAATGTTCTGTCCATGCTGGAGAAAGAATCAAGGTTCACAAACATTCATTTCCCAGAATCATCCCCAGAGTTATCTCTAGTGACTCCTTATTTTGACTTACGTTACAATTTTCTTCTTGATTTTATTAGGTGATTTTCAGCATCTCTATTGAAATTTAGATAAAATTCAGATATCTTAAATCCTTCAATAATGCTGCAGAGATACAATTTCAGATCTAGATTATATACCTTAAGTCTCTAACCATTTTGGAAATGGGAGCCAAAAAAAGTCAAAGTTTTCTCTACAATTTCAGTGTGTGGTCACCGCTCCTTAGTATTCATTCTCTCTTTTGGATTTTGAGCCAGCACAATTAGCAAGTTGTTCTTTCACATGGAGTTGAAGCCTGAGAAGATTAGGATGCCCTGTCATGGCCACCCATTCTATTAGTGAGAACTCTCCAGTGAACTCATTCTGTTTCTTCCAGGTGCTCTGGAAGCTCCACTATTTCTCATGTCACTCTAAGCATTTGTAAAAAATTTAAATGATGTATTATCGGCTCTATTTTCATTCAGTGGTGTTTACAGTATATAGAACCATCCTGTGTGCATGGGAATACAGCTAAGCATGAGGAAAAAGCTGATTATGCAAAGTCCTGACCCTACTCTGAGAACTGCCTCAAACAAACAGCCCACCCAACCTAGACCTTATCAATATGAAGCTGAAGAAGAGAGATGTCTGCAGGTAACCATGTATCCTTCTTTCCTAAAGCTTAGCCCGAACCTTCTGCTGCCATGTTTTTATTGTCTTCGGATCTACGCCCCCCCCCCACTTGGTATTGCATAACAGTAAATGTCTTCCAAGTAAAATGTTCCAGCAACCCATTAGATCCAATCTGGTATTAGCTAAGGAAATAGAGCTAAAAATAAACAGAAACTTGATCTTTTGTTTCTCCCACTGACAACTTGACCTCTCAATATAGAGACCACATCTGAACGCTTAATGCCTTTTTTGATATTCTTGACAGATGCCAATACTTCTCTTTATTGCAATGGAAGGAGGTCACAGATTAAAGAAGGGACAAAAGTTGAAAGTTTTCCATGGGATGGAGTATAAGAGTTGAATCATGTCTGCAACCACGAAAGAAGTATTTATAACTCAAAGTTGAAAGAATGAGGAGAAGAATTAATGATGCCTGTTATATTGTTTGACCCTGGTTCAAGAAACTACTTTTACCCTGATGGTTATAATGCAGTAGTGCTAATCCCTAGACAACAAGACAGAGCTGTGAATGTGGCTTCATGGTGGAGTTTTTGGGTCTCAGTCTTTGCTTTGCCACCTACTAATTTTGTGTGGCTATGAGAAAATTTCATAATTTATCTCAAAACGAGTTGTAGTTTCATAAAAAAGAAATAGATATTAGACTTTTTTATGCTATGTTGTTTAAGGACACAAAATGTGATCTTGTTAACTGTATAAAGATAAATGCTTAGAAAAATGTATAACATACAACAGGGTTTTCAAATTGTGTTACCTAGTGTTGAAATTCATCAGGGGCTTCTAGGTAGTTTGGGAGAGACTAGTGGGCAGGAATGGATGCCTCTAGCTCCAACCCAGACAAAGCAGCTCAGTATCTGTTTGTAAGAGTATATATCCTTATGGGTGTGGTGAATCTTAAAACTTATTATGCTTCTTTCTTGGATTTAGCTACTAAAGTACTGAGAACTAGATTTTTTTCACTTCTAGTAACTGTACACTAATATTTAAGTACTTTGTAATTAATCTTACAGTACTGCTATTTGCCCCATTTTTCTAATTTCCTTTATCTATTCAAACTAAATGTATTGTATCCATTTCTGTAACAAACTTTACATTTTTTACCTAAGGTAAAAAAAAAAAAAAATCACTTCTAACTAAATATATTCCCTGAGACATGCTGTTCTCCTCTTTAAAATGGGAATAATAAAATCCCTTGTGAAGACAACTGAGTTAGGTGAAAGAATTGTGAAAACTATTAAGCTTTTTCTTAATAGAAAGAGATATTTGCTTTATAATTATTGGATACACTACTACATTTCTATTTATAATCTTAGGATGTATCCCTGAGCTAAAGTCTTTATTCAGTATAATACAAACAAAAATTTATTAGCATTACCACATGCTAATTTCTCTTCCAAGTGTTCTATATATATTGAATTATTTGCTTTACACAACAATCCTATTAGATAGCTGCGTTTTACATATAAGGAAACTGAGGCACAGAGAAATTATAATAACTTGTTCAAGGTCAAAGAACTAATATTTGGTAAAGCCAAGATTTAAAACCAGTACTATTACCACATACTTGTTAAATATATGTCCCAGAGACTTAAATCTTTGGTCCGTCCATGTCACTTGAACCCTGAATCTCAGCAGAGTTGCAAAACCTACTCTCCAGTTCATTGGACTCACCCAGGACAATTAACAAGAAGATGATAATGGGAAACACCTATCCCAAGGAACAGAGAATGTCTGCAATTGTAAGCAAGATATTTCCATCCATCTGCCCCATGGGATCTAAGCCCCATCTTAATTAGAAGCAGAATGGGCATCATCATCCCCAAATCCTCAAGATTGGGGAACAAACAATGGGCTAAAGTAGACTTATTATTATCTGGTGTAGACTTATTATTCTAGCAATGGAAGAACTTTTATCATTGATATAAAGGCAGTGGCCACTAGAGGTTCTGAGGGGAGGAAGAGGGAAGAATAGGTGTAATATGGGGGCATTTTCAGACATTGGAATTGTCCTGCATGACATTGCAATGACATATACAGGCCATTATATATTTTTTCATAGTCTACAAAATTGTGTGGGACCTAGTGTAAACTATAATGTAAACTATAGTCCACTATTAGTAACAATGCTTCAATATGTGTTCATCAACTATAACAAATGTACCACATTAATGAAGATGTTGTTAATGTGGGAAAGAGGGGGGTGGGGAGTGGGGCCTACAGGAATCCCTTATATTTTTTATGTGACATTTATGTAATCTAAAGCTTCTTTAAAAATAAAAAATAAAAAATAATTTAAAAAACAAAATAAAAATAGTGCTATTAGATTGCATTACTTTGGCATGCACACTTAGAATTTTTAGCATGGGTAGTACCTTTTCCTTTTCATCAGAATTTTTATTTTAGTATAAAAAGATTACCAGATTACAGTTTTTGGAGTTTTTTTTTTTTTTTTGAATCCAGAATCATATGTTAATACTGAATTCAAATATACCTGTAAAAGGCTGGTATTTTAAGTATCCAATATTAGGTTAAAATACAGTCTTTTTCCCTTTTTTCTGGAGGTATTCTGCTTAATTTTCAGGGTTGAAATAAAATGTACCCCAAGTGGCATATACTGGAATGTTTGCAGCAGCAATGTTTGTAATAGTCAAAACTAGAAACAACACAAATACTCATAAACAATATGATTTTAAAATATTAAAATATAGTAAACTCACATAATAGGATGCAATACGGCAATAAAAATGAATGATATACAATTACACTAAAAATGTGAGTGCATCTCACAAACATAACATTTGAGAAAGAAGCCAGAAAAAGTAGTATATACAGTATAATTCAATCAGGTAACGCTGATAGAGGTTGAGATAGAGGCTACCCTTGGTTTGTTGACCTGGGAGGAGAATGGGGGGCTTCTGGGTTGATGGTAACATGCTGTTTCTTAATATGGGTACAAAATTCAAAAGGTTGTACACTTTTGAAAAATTCTCCAGGCTCTAGATTATAAAATGTATACTTTTCTGCATGCATTTTGTAGATCAATAAAAAATAAGGAAAAAAAATGACATTTGCTTAAGCACAATTTTATGCAGGCATTTGCTTTTATGTGGAAATAACTAATTTAGAATGACATCCAATTGTGTTGTGTTTTGGAGTAAAGAATGTTAGGGAATGTGCTGAGGGATCTAATAGGGTGATTTAGTAAACTATTTCTCACCACTCTGCACCCTCCATCCCAGTAAAAGTTACACAGGCAGGTCAGTTCTAAAACCAGAGCTAGCACTGACATCTGGGGCGGGGGAAGAAAGAGAAGGGTGATGTCTGTTTGTCTTCAGAGAATGGATATGACAGAAAAGGCATTTACTCTTTGCCCTATAAAGGAAAAAGTTAAACTCAAGAGACTTGCTGGGTCTATATGGCATAATGAAACAAACTATCTCTCAGAACCACCAGAGGGGTAGCTCCTTGAACCCCCTCAGTAAAGCATTGAAAGTAGCATCTTTTTCCTTTCATTCCTGAGAGAAAGGCCTGGGAATGATGAGAGGTGGTACCTGCCATCGTTTTTGGCAAGACCAAATTTAACAAGCTCATTTGTTGCATAGTATAAGAATGTGAAGTGTTTCATTGTATATCAAGTCCTGATGGCATACCAGAGAATTCAGGATCAGGCTTATTGTAAGCATTAATATAAATCAAGTCCATCATTTCAAGTCCCAAGGCAACTAACAACATAGTCAAGCTACCAAATCTTTGGGAATATTTGAGCAAAATGAAAACAAAAGCCATATTTCCTTAATAAGCAGAGATCATAATATTAAGAATCACAAACAACACAATAGACAAGGAATGTTATTTTAAAAATCATTGGTTGTACCAGTACTTAAAGAAAGTAAAACTAAAGAAGAGTACAATATCCCTTGTTTCATTTATTTTTAATATCATGTTGTCAAATACTATGTTTGCTAAAAAGTGTTGATAGGTATCTATATATGTTGATATATAGTGATTATATATCTTCCTACTGTTCTTTTGAAATTTATTCTCAGGAAGTTGTATTTCCCAGCTCCATTTTATTTCTACTACTTTACAAGCCTATAGGTTCTATGCTTAGTTGTAGGAAATACAGGCATTTCTACAACCACTTTAAGTCAGTCAATGATACTGATTGAAATTCCTCACTTGGCTCTGTTAAACTCTTCTCCCCTCCACCAACTAGGACCTGCTTCAGGCCAATGCCAGCATTGGAGAGCAAGGGTGTGTGTGGTCCAGCTACTCCCCCACACTCCCCCACTGACCCTCCCCACCTCCAGGCCCACTCCTTAGCCACTGGTTCACTCCCAGTAGGGAGACTGGAAGGGGCTAAAGGAGATATAATGAGACATAAAGCACTTTAGGCCTGCAAGATGGTTAAAGCTGACCCTTCTTTAAGCCCTGAGCATCACAAATCCACCTCCAGTGTTTACCTGCTGGGATATTCTTGCATCTCAGGAAAGCCCCATTTATAGGCTCTAAGCAACCCCATGAGGACTCTCACCTATGGCCCCTGATCACCAAAGAAATCTCTTCTTTAATATCCCTTAGCAGGTGATAGGGTTCAAGATCACGTAAATGTTCTCAACTTCCATTTTAACTTCCATATATATGTGGTGCGATGTGGGGCTGTCTCATATTAACGTTAACATCTTGTGTTTATTGTATTTTGCAACTCCTCAGAAACTGAGGTAGAGAAAATCCAATACTAGTATGCAGTTGTGTAAGCATTTATGCATGTATACACTCTACTACAAAGCTTTGTGGTCAAACTTCATACTGGTTACATGCGTCATGTTGGACAGAGTATGGTGTACCAAGGATAGCTTCTACTTTTCATATAATTTGGGAATTTTTGATATTTTTCCACCTTAATTATCTGTTACTCTAATGACCATCATCATCAATTGTAGTTTTTTAAAAGATTTATTTTATTTCTCTCTCCCACCTCTTTGCTTGAGCTTGCTGTTTGCTCTCTGTGTCTGCTCATCTTCTTTTTAGGAGGCACCGGGAACTGAACCTGGGACCTCCCATGTGGAGGGAGGCGCCCAATCGCTTCAGACACCTTCACTCCCTGCTTGCTGTGTCTCTCATTGTGTTTCCTCATTGTGTCATCTTGTTACGTCATCTCATTGCATCATATCATTGTGTTATCCCACTGCTCCAGCCTGTTGCATCATGTGGTAGGCAGGCACCCAGCTGCTTGAGCCACATCTGCTTCCCTCAATTGCGTTTTAAAATAAAAATTAGTTAACTAATTAAAATAAAATAGCACTGTATTTCTCCAAATTCTTGCACTGTGTACATCAGAATGATGTTACTATTAAGAGATCTTGCAACCTGCACTTGCTTGATAAAGGAATAGAGCTGGATAATATGTTTCTCTTAAATTCCTCCAGCTTAGCACTGACACTCACTCTTTATGGGAACCACTGGGCCCATAGAATCCAATAGCATTCCCCCAACTCCCCTTTGTATGTCCATGCTCTTCTTTCCCTGGTGAATCTCTTGCTTTCTTCACCTGACATTCTCATTAAGCCAATTCTAGCAAATGCTTGTCATATGTTGCCACTTATAGGTGATGCAGATATATCTACAATCATTTTCTGTCAGTCAAAGATATTGACTGAAACTCCTAACTTGCCCCAGTACTACCCAGGTTTTTTACAGCATGTTTTACACACATATGTGTCAAAGGACATGGGATCACAGGTTCTCAGACCCAGATGAGTAATTAACAGCAAGATGATAACAATAATAATAGCTTCGTATGTTACTTACTCTATATTCTAAGCACTTTACTTATATCACTCATTTAATCTTCACAATAGACATATGAGGAAAACATTAAATTATTATTATTATTTTTTATTTTATAGATGAAGATTAGGCACAGAGTAATAAAGTGTCTTACCCAATATCATAGAGCTAGCAAAGGGCAGAGCTGAGATCCCCAGTGAAAATACAGACAGTTTTGCTCTAGAATACATGTTTTCCACAGCCGTGCTATCCTTCCACTCAGTAAATGACATTTTGTGAATTCCCTTGCCCTAACAGTAGTGAGACATGTAGGAAGCATTTAAACCAATGTCACTGAAGAATAGCATACCTCTGTGATAAACATTTTCCTTAAATTATATACTTAAATATGTCAGGGTTTAAAAAAAGGCAAATGAGTTAAAAATACATAACATTTGCTGACTAAATTTATACTTTCATAGGATGACCTGTTCCAAAGCGTGCGTAGCAACACATGCAGATTTGATTCTTTTTAAAATTTTGAATCCCACATAACAAGTCTCTCAAGTTTAATGTTATATCAGCTAAACAACTGAAACAATGTTTTATGCTAGTATTATTTCAGCTGAGAACTTCTACAATGATCTGGAACATCTTTTGTCCCCAGGGGATCACTTTAAGCTTACCAGAGATATCTAGTATTTTTCTTCTCATATCTAAGACCTATTTCTTCATTATTTAGCAAGCATCGTGTACATCTATCATTTTAATAATAATCTAATTTGAAAAATATCCTCAAAATTCTTACATTATTACAGACAGGTTATTTAAATCACTGATCTTTAAGAAATATCTTTTTAAACACCTTTTTATCTAATTATATTTCAATTTATCCAAAAACAAGCAAAATTACTCTGTGCTGGTTGTATTGCATTTATATGTTATTAATTCATTCTTTACTTAATTACTAACTAAATTCTTTTCAAGCAAATGTTGATTGACTTGACAAGTCTGTCTAAATCTGGTTTTATTTCTCCTGACTGTTTCAGTTATTTTATATGTTTTTCTACCTGACTGACTCTTTGTGTAGTTAGTCTGGCTTTGGAGCTAGCTTTTTCTTCTGTTGCATGTATGAGACAATTCATTTATTATGTATCAATGTTAGTTTCTTCATTCATAATTGTGAAAAAAAAATTTACCTTGCAGGATTGTCTTAACTATCAGAAATCCCCTATTAAAAGTGTTCTTCACAACACCAGTATGCAGAAGAAATCAACTAGCAGAAATTGTCATCATCACCACCAAGACAACCACTACCATCACCATGATTGCTATTGGTTCAAGCTAATTTATTTCTTTTTTTTTTCTTTTTTATTTTTTATTTTTATTTTTATTTTTTTTTATTATTGGTAAAAATCAAAATTTTCACAATACATACAAACATTTGTAAAATGATATATAAATATATATGCATATATGTGTATTTGCTTACAAAAATGTTATTTATATATATATATATATACATATATTTTAAGAGGTGCTTAGATTACCTAAAATATTACACGGAACCTAATTTATTTCTTATACCCAAAATACAAAAGCTGCTGATTCCATGTAAGATGATGCGGAAGAGAGTGATTTCCATGTTAAATTTAAAAATATCGATTCTTCAACAGTTTGAGAGCAGTGGGCTCTGCCTTACAGAAAATTCCTTATTGCAAGGGTGAGGTAATGACATATAAAACTAGGGAAATTAGGCAAAACATATTGATATTGAGATGAAAATGTCAAGAATCCAATTTAGAAATGTGTAGCTAGCTAACTCTGTGAATTTCATCTGTTTTCCGGTTGCAATGATATGAATTATCAGCCTTATGGCAGATCATGCTTAGTTTTTATTAAGATGTTTTATGTGATATAAGAACAATCCTTAGGACTACAGCTAAAGGTGAGATTTGATTACCTCTTTAATTGCAGAGGGGACATGAAAGTATTGTGCAGCTTAATTTTTCATGGATGCGATTGACTTTAATATTAAAGTTATAAAATGCAACCAACCTAGAATGTTTTATTTAGCATTTTGATGCCCCTCTGGGGCACTTAAGTTTGTCATGCTCATGTACCTTCTATTAATGATGATCTAACCTTTCAGATACCACTTTTCACATTTAACACCTTCCCTTTAAGTTTATTTTTATATTAACTACTACTTTATATTTCAAAATATCTTAAATAGCGGTATCCAGGTTTGGTTATTGGATGACTATTAATAATTCTTTATAAATGTATAATTAAAAATGTCAGTTCTTTGTTGTGTCATTAGTGACACATATATAATTTCACTATCACAGTCGTACTTGATACTTGGAAAAGGCACTTGAAGGATTAGTGGATTTTTAGAAACTTCTTATCACTCAAGATAATCCATAGATCATCTCCTCCTGCTGTCTTTGATCTAGTGGTCATAGTCTTATATGACGTGAAAGGATTACTACCGTTTTTTTCTCTCTTCAATTTTGTGTCCATCCAAATCTTATTTTTTCTCTTACAAATTAGTATATATTTACTAGTTTAAAAGGAAACCCTGGCTAGCAATTAAATTAAAAGTTTATATGCTTATAAAATATTAAATTGTATGCCAAACTCAGACATTGAGATATAGTCACAATCACCATAGCAGGCAATTGCAAAAGGCATTTTTAGAGATTCATGATATACTTTGGGAAATATTGGGAACATATTCTATTTGGAAAGAAAGTCTTATTTCTGCTTGAATAGGTATTATCACTTTTTAAGCAAAATATTCAAGGCAATGGTTTTAAATTATTAAAATTATTTTCATTAATTATATTTTTTTAAAAACTTATCTGGTTTTAAAAATTTTAGTTGTGTGTTATTGTGTAAGTATGGGGTCTATTTTTAAATAACAGAAAATAAAATTATAAGAATTATAATTCTCTTTCTCAGAAAAAAATAAATGGTTAATATCTGTCTTTAACATTTTTTTCATAAAAATGAGATGCTTTAGGATAATCTCAATTTGAAGGAAATTGTGTGTGTATGGGATCTCTGATGGTGCTATTATTGTTTTTATTATTAGAGATACATTATTTTCAATTATTTCACAATATAATAGCATTTTATTTTCTTAAACCTGTGCTCTTAATATCTGTGTGACAGTAATTACATTTTCTTACCAGAAGACTTTATCCTGAAGAATAATGACACTATCTCTTAAAAATACATGTTGGTTTATAGATATTCATAGTCAATACAGCCAAAGAAAAGAAATAATCAGAAATGAGAAAAATAAAGCTTTTTGTCCTCATTTCTTAATGATATTGTAAAGGAATAAATCCATGAACACATTTTTCTTTCATTTTTCCTTCCTATCTTAGAAACTTTAGGTGAAAACTTATTGGTTAGATGTCAACATAATGACATGGTTAGAGATATTTCTTGGCCTTTCTTAAGAAAAACAATCTAATAATTAACAAATTTTTATGTATTTATATATTCCCCCCCTTGTGAGATCTTATCCCAAATCATTAAAATGAACATCTTTTTTTATCTTATGGCCTTTTCATTTTTTAAATTAATTTGGTCTTCTTTCTAATTCAGGGAATATTTTTAGTTTAACTGCATGTTTTCTTGTTAAGCTTTTACTTTCATTTATAACAAACCAATTTTTAATAACACAAGGAAGACTCTAAGTAACAAGGGACAAATGGGCTCATTATTGTTGGTTTAAAAGAAATTTGGATTCACTGTTTTCTAAGATGAGGGCAGATGATTTTTTATGTGCATCAAATTTTCATGTTCCTCACTCAACTTCCAAAAGAACGGGTGACTAAAACTACCCACAATCTCCAAACAAATAGAAAAGACAAATGGCTAGAGGAAGTACTCATTATTTTCTATGCTCTTGTGCTTATTTCAATGAAAAGAATGCCTCCGTTCTCAGAAAGAATTTGGACTTGTATGCAGAACACAGAAATTGACAACAGAAGATTAATGATTTTTTTTTTTACTTTTTCCTCTCAATTTTTAATGAGATGTTGTATATTTACAGAAAGACCATCCACATAATACAGAGTACCCATATACCTGCCCACATTTTTAACATTTTGCATTAGTTTGGTACCTTTGTTACAATTAATGAGAGAATACTATGATAATGTACTGTTAGTTGTAGTACATAGTTTACTTTAGGGTTCATTGTTTTTGTTGTACAGTCCTATGTTTGTTTTTGTTTTTCAAAATTTATGTTCTAACGACATATATACCACCTAAAATATCCTCTTTTAACAACATTCAGATACACAATTCGGTGGATGTTAATTACATTCATTACCATTACCTCTATACATTAATTTACCATTACTTACATACAAATTATTTCCATCACCCCAAACAGAACTCATCACCAATTAAAAATTAATTTCCCAATCCCTAGCCCCACTCTGGCCCTTAGGAGCCTTAATTCTAGTTTTTGAACAAATATGTTTGCTTATTTTAATTAATTCTTAAGAGTGATATAATACAACAATTGTCCTTTTGTGTCTGGCTTATTTCTCTCAATATGATGTCTTCAAGATTCATCCAAGTTTTTGTATGTATCAGAACTTCGTTCCTTCTCACAGCTAAATAATATTCCATTGCATGAATATAGCACATTTTGATTATCCATTAATATCTAGGAAAAATTTTAAGAAAGGATGTAAGATATTATACACAGAAAAATACAACATTTCACTAAAATAATTCAAATAAAACCTGAATTAATGGAAAGACATTCCATGCTCATAGACTGGAAGACTAAATATAGTCAAGATGTCAATTCTACCCAAAGTGATTTGCAGATTCAATGCAATCCCAATAGAAGTTCCATCAGCCTTCTTTGCAGAAATGTAAAAAAAAGCTAAACATTCAATTTATTTGAAAGTGTAAGAGGCCCCAAATAGCAAAAAAAATCTTTAAAAAAGAAGAATGATGTTGGAAGACTCACACGTCCCTATATTAAAGCTTAGTTCATAGCTAAAGGGGTCAAAATAATATGGTACTGGCACAGTGATAGATTTATGGACCAATGGAATCAAATTATACCCCCACATCTATGTCCAATTTGTTTTTTTTAAAGGAGGTCCCAGGTTCAATCCCTGGGAGCCCATGCATGGGAAGCAGGTACTCAACCAATGAGCTACCTGCTCTATCGGCCAATTGATTTTTGACAAAGTTGCCATGTCCACTCAATTTGGAAAGAATAGTCTCTTCAACAAATGGTACTGGGGAAACTGGATACCCATATGCAAAAAAATGGAGGTGGACCTGTGTCTCATAACAATTAAACATAAACTTAAAATGTATTAAAGATCTAAATATTAAAAGAAGGACGACAAAACTCCTAGAAGAAATGTAAGGAAATATCTTCAGGACCATGTTTTAAGCAAAAGTTTTCTTAGGCTTTTTACCCAGAGCACTAGCAACAATAGAAACAAATAAATGAGAACTCATTAAAGTTAAAAACTTTTTTCCCTCAAGGATTTTATCATGAAAGTAAAAGGACAACCTAGACAATGGGAGAAAATATTTGGAAACAACATATCCAAAAAGGTTTAATATCCAGAATATAAAGAATTCCTTCAATTCAACAACAAAGAGACAAACAACCCAATTAAAAATAGGCAAAAGACTTGAATAGATCGAAGATATACAAAGGCCAAAAAGCAAGGGAAAAGATGCTCAACATAATTAGCAATTAGGGAAATGCAAATCAAAACCACAATGATATAAAATTTCACAGCCACTAGAATGACTAATATTTAAGAAGTGAAAAATGGCAAGTGTTCGAGAGAAATAAAAACACTTATTCATTGTTGGTGGGGATGCCTAATGGTGCAACTATTGTGAAAGACTGTTTGGCAGTTCCTCAGTAAGTTAAGTACAGAATTACCACATGACCTGGCAATCCTACTTCTAGGTATATACCCAAAAGAATTGAAAGGAAGGACTTGAATTGATATTTTCACACTGATGATCATAATGTCATTATTCACAATTTTCTTGACTTTTGACATGCATTGTCAAAAACCAGTGCTTCAATATGGCTAATTATCTCAATAGTTTAGGATATGACACATTGATATTTAGAATTTAGAGTCTGGATGGGTCGTTTATCTTTTTTCTCAGACTACACAGTGAGCTTCTAAATTTTACCAAGAAATATTTACTATGATATCATTCTGGGGCTCAGACAGTCTTTGAGGTATAATTCAGTCTTTGGCTTTTCACATGAGGACTAGGCAGGTTAGGTTACTTGCCTCTATTATGAAATTAATTTGCAGCAGTGTTAGACCTAGAACACTGCTCTGTTTTGTTTTGTTTTTAAATTTTTTAAAGATACATAGATTATACAAATGTCACATAAAAAATATGGGGGATTCCCATATGCCCCACTCCCCACACCTCCCACATTTTCCCACATTAACATCCTTCATTATTGAGGTACATTCAATGCAATTGAGGAACACATTTTGGAGCATTGCCACTAAGCGTGTATTAAAGTTTACATTGTGGTTTACTCTCTCTTCCACACAATTCTGTAGGTTATTACAAGATTTAAACTGGCCTGTATCTGTCATTGCAATATAATTTAGGACAATTCCCAAGTCCCAGAAATGCCCCCATATTACCTGTTTCTCCCTTTCCTTGCCCTCAGAACCGCCAGGTTCACTGCCTCCACATCATTAATACAATGTCTTCCATTGCTAGAATCACAATAAGTCTATAGTAGAATACCAGTAAGTCTACTTTAGTCCATAGTTCATTCCCAATCCTGAGGATTCTGGTATGGTGATGCCCACCTCACCTCTAATTGACAGGGGGCTGTGATCCCATATGGCTGATGGATGGGACTCTCTTGCTTGCAGTTGTAGATTCTCTTAGTTCCTTGGTATGGTAGTTGTCCATCACCACATCCATGTTAGTTGTCCTGGGTGAGACCAATGAACTGGAGAGTAGGTGTTGCAACTTCAGGGACCAGCTGGCACATGGACAGCCCAAAGATTTAAGTCTCTTGGATGTACACCTACCAACTCTAGTACTAATTATAGCTTCAATCTGAAGAACAGAAGAGTCTTGTGTAGGGAAACCACAACTGAGTCCAACTCTGTCACTCTGGGGAGCATAAATTCCAAAGTAGGGCCCACTGGCAAGGCACAAAACTCCTGAGCTATGTGCCCTCAGGAGTCCTACTATTTGGGGTAGTATCTACTTTGGCAGTCAAAGAGATCCTGCTGTGACATGCATAAGTGTAACCTCTGGAATGACCTCCCAAGTCAATTTGAAGACTCTTAGTCATACAAACTCATTTGTCTTTACTTTTTTCCCCCCTTTTGGTCAAGGTCTTTTTCCAATTGCATTGCTAGTTGGTGCTTTGTAGTAATCCCTCAGTGCCAGGGAGGCTTATCCCTGAGAGTCATGTCCCACATTGGGGGGAAGGTAATGTATTTATATACTGAGTTTGGCTTAGAGAGAGGCCACATTTGGGCAAGAAGAAGGCTCCCAGAAGGCAACTTTTAGTTAGCCAGAGGGGTGCTGATGCAAAATACCAGAAACCTGTTGACTTTTTTAAAGGGTATTTATTTGGGGTAGAAGCTTAGAGTTACCAGGCCATAAAGCATAAATTACTTCCCTTACCAAAGTCTAATGCCACGTGTTGGGGCAAGATGGTTGCTGACATTGGCTAATTGTTCAGGCTACTTGCATTCCTCTCTTCCCAGAGCTCTGTTTATTTCTGGGCTCAGCTGCTGTGCTCTTTCCAAAGGTCAGATGTAGACTATCAGGCAAATGGCTCCGTCTCTCTCTCTCCAGGGCTTATGCCATGTTTAAGAAGTCATCTCTATTCTTCTTTGTTCTTCTCCTGTGTGTTCACTCGCCAGGCTCCAGCTCAAAACTCAGCATCAGAATTCCAATTCTGTCCTTTGCCATGTTTTTTATCTGTGAATCCCCACCCACCAAGGGGTGGGGACTCAACACCTTATTGATGTGGCCCAATCAAAGCCCTAATCATAATTTAATCAGGCCCAGAGGAACAGACCAGTTTACAAACATAATCCAATATATATTCTTGGAATTCATAAATAATACCAAACTGCTACAAGCCTCTATCAGATATATGGTTATCAAATATTTTCTCCCATTGAGTAGGCTGCCTTTTCACTTTCTTGACAAACTCCTTTGAAGTGCAAAAGATTTTAATTTTGAAGAGGTCCCATTTGTCTATTTTTTCTTTCATTGCTCATGCTTCGGGTGTAAGTTTCATGAAACCATTTCCTAATACAAGATCCTGTAAATGCTTCCCTACATTCTCTTCCAAGTTCTTTATGGAATTAGCTCTTGTATTTAGATCACTGATACATTTTGAGTTAATTTTTGTATAAGCTGTGAGATGGTGTTCCTCTCTCATTCTTTTGGATATGGATATCCAGTTCTCCAAGCACCATTTGTTGAAGAGGCCATACTCTCCCAATTGAGTGAGCTTGGTGGCGTTGTCGAATATCAGTTGATTGTATATGTGAAGATCTATATCAGAACTCTCAATTCAATTCCATTGTTCAGTATGTCGATCCATGTGCCAAAACCATGCAGTTTTGAATACTGTAGCTTTGTAGTAAGTTTTAAAGTCAGATGGTGTGATTCCTTCAATTGCATTTTTCTTTTTCAATATGCCTTTGGCTATTCTGGGCCTCATGATCTTCCAAATAAATTTCATAGTTTTCCACTTCAGTAAAAAATGCTGTGGTGATTTTTGTTGGGATTCCATTAAATCTGTTGATCAGTTTGGGTAGGATAGACATCTTAATGATGTTTAGTCTTCCTATCCATGAACAGGGAATATTCTTCCATTTATTTAAGTCTTCTTTGATTTCTTTTAACAGTGGTGTGTAGTTTTCTGCATATAAGTCATTTACATCTTTAGTTGTTTATTCCTAAGAATTTGATTCTTTTAGTTGCTATTGTAAATGGGATTTTTTTTCTTGATTTCTTCCTCAGATTGTTCATTATTGGTGTACAGAAATGCAACTGATTTTTACACATTGATCTTATAACCTGAGACTTTACTGAACTCATTTATAAACTCTAGAAGCTTTGTTGTAGATTTCTCAGGTTTTTCTACATGTAATACCAGTTTATTATTACTCCATAAAAATTCATTTGTTTTGCCCGCAGACATAGATGAAATTAAGTGGGAAAGAGCAAGAGAGAGAGAGAGAGAGAGAGAAAGAGAGAGAAATCACCACAAATTTTTGTTAATAAAAAAGTCCAGAAAGTGTCTCTTCCAATCACATAATACTTATCTTCTATTATGCATTCATTCATTCAGTAATGTTTGTAGCATTCCTAAACATTCTAAGTACTGTACCAGATGTTAGGGACAGAGATAAATCTGCTCTTTGACTTTGAGAAGCTCACTGTTGCTGGGGTTACTGTTATAGATGCAAGTATTGCTTAGCAGGAAAAGAGGTAAACTCTTTGGAGAGTTTGTTATTCCTGGGGCCCATGTTGTGAATTTTCATGAGTTTGTCTAAATGGAAACTTCTGGAGAGAGCACCAACCTCTACTTGTTTTTGTAAAACTCTTTAGTCATGGGTACAAGACAAACATTTGGGAATTTGGGTTTCTATACTCTTCAGAACACTCAGAAAATTAAACATTAAAATTAGAGTTTCATAGACAAAGAGTTTGAGTAATTTGTGTAATTTGTGTAATTGTTTTCAAATGGGTAAGTGGTAATACTTCAAGTAAAACCCAGATATCTGACCACTAGCTCAGTGCTATTCCTATGACACTATTCTGATATCAGTCCAATGCTAGTAGTTCAAAGCATTCCTACTCTCATAACAAAATCAAAACAGATTTTAAGTCAATTAGAGCAATATAATTCAACAATATTATACATTTATTTAGGACCTATTTTACCAAGTTTTGTGTTAAGTAGTTTATAATTATTATCTCTTTTAACTATTAAAAAGATCTTGAAAATACATGTTATTTCCTCCACTTGGTGCATAAAGGTCATATAACTTACTAGTTGGTTGGCTTTGACTAAAGGGTGGAGCCAAGGTTTGAAGGTGGATCAGTTAGAAGTCAAATCTTGTGCTCCAAAAAATATATGCAATTATTTTAGTTCCTATAGGTATCAACTTCTTGTGTCACACCCGTGTAAAACATTACAAACACGACTCTACAGATTATCGTTCACCAAAAGACTAACAAAGGACAAGTGAGTTATTCAATGAGGCAAACAGAGAACAGAGCAGAAGATGAAAAATGAACTCACAACTTTGGAAGTCAAGAGACCTGTATCAGTAAAGACAGAGTACAGGCAAAGGAAAAGACAGGAAAGCAATGCCAAGTGATTGGGGATGTTTTAGTTCAGAGAGTTTAGCTGCAAACAGTGTTCATTCCAGAGAAGAACATTCAGGGGAGACATTTAATTTTTTTTCATGTATGTCACTTAGTTCTTCATTTCAGTGCTGAATAAAAAACCATGATTTTTAAACTAGATTGTAAATGAAGGGTGAGTCAATGGAATAATGAGACAGTCCTAAGGGTCCCATGCTCCTGTGCAGTGAATTGGGGAAGGCCCATTTCAGTTTTGTTCATATATTCTGGGGAATTGTTGCATTTGAAAAGGAATTTTATTTTGATTATCGTATACTACCATGAGAATAGTTCCCAAATCACTGTCCTTCTTGAAGTGTCCAGTCTAGTGCCACCCAGAAAACATGGCCTGTGAGGTACCAATGTTAAAATTTATAATTTAAACCTTCTGTATTCTGAATAAAAAGTAAGCCTAGGTCTTGGAGGAGCATCACTTTTATGTTGGCAGTTCTGTTCTCTTTGACAGTAATTGTCCATCCACACTCTGTTTCATGTTGGTACTACTGCAAAGAATCTGATGTAGAGGGAGTGGGAGACTTTCTAACATTCACAACTTCCTTAAAGACAAACGAAGCAAAATGAGAAGTGCCAGGTTTAGAGATTACACCTCTATGAACATATTTTCAGGTGTTAGGATATATGTGTCTTGATTTCCCCTGTCGCCCAAGCTATTTGTCAATGTGGAAACTTGACTAGACTGTCTCAGGGCTGATACTTTCTGCCTATTGTTAGAACAATGAAGGAGCTTTTGCTTGTCCCAAAATACAGCATTGCTTTTTATCTGTTGCACAGGTAGA
Source organism: Tolypeutes matacus (assembly GCA_026826555.1). Lineage (NCBI taxonomy): Eukaryota > Metazoa > Chordata > Mammalia > Cingulata > Chlamyphoridae > Tolypeutes > Tolypeutes matacus. The sequence continues at coordinate 1,624,117 of JAKSZT010053819.1, read as the reverse complement.
CACTACAGTCTTACCATGGTATCCCCCTAAACCTTTCCCCATGCCCCACACACATGATTCACGAACAAGAGTCAGAAATGAGAGTAGAACGAAATAATAAAGACCCAGTTTGACTAACCAGAACAGGAAATTAAAATACTAATTTTCATCCATCCATCCAAGCACTCTGCTACACATTTAAAAAAAAAAAACATATTTTACATTTTCTTTACAACATTTCATAGATGAGGAAAGTGAGATTAAAGGAATAGCAATTTGTCCAATATCAAATTGCCGGCAGTGGCAAGGCTGGATTGAAACTCAAATTTGATTATTACCAATGGTTCTCCCACCCCCTGACTATGTTGCCTCAGGACTACTCCATTAATGGAAATTCCAGTGTCACCACCATAATAATGAAGAAATGTCTTTGGTAAACCATAGTCACAAAGAGAATTAACATCTCTGGAGGTGTGGGAGGTGGGCAACATGGGAATCCCAGTGGGTTCCGTGTAATATTTTAGGTAATCTAAGCACCTCTTAAAATATATGTATATATATATATATATATATATAACATTTTTGTAAGCAAATACACATATATGCATATATATTTATATATCATTTTACAAATGTTTGTATGTATTGTGAGAATTTTGATTTTTACCCATAATAAAAAAAAAAAAAAAAAAAGAGAATTAACAGTTACATTAATGACTGAAAACATGGTGATTTTAAAGATTCGCAAAGAGAACTTAGCATCAAGTAACCTTGATGTGTAAAAGAAATTAGCAAATCACAGATGTGAAATGAATTAATTACTCTTTAAAACATCTTCCTTTTTTCTCTGACTTGTCTATATTTTAGGAGGAGCAGGTAAAGTAGATACCAAGACTTGAATAACAGCAAAATTGTTGAGGTGGAATAAAGAACAATTAACAAAACAACCAATTTACCACTCTAGGAGGGAAAAAAGTCACTTTGAAGATGTGAGATGTATGGCTTTCTTACGGCAACACAGGGTCAACAATGTTAGGAATCAGATGGCACAGGCCTTAACTGCAGCATAATGGGGGCCTGAATCTTAGGGCAGAAGTTTCAACTGGGTATAGATATGTGGAATTTTATTGCATCATAATTAATATTTGATACAACGTGAGAGGATTAGAAACCCAGAGAAGGAGAAATATATTAAACTGATAACAAAACAGACTAGAACACCTGTCTAAGTAGGTTGGGGAAGAGATGTTCTGAAATAAGTCAGAGTCAAAGAGATATTACGGGATTTATGAGAAACCAAAGCAGAGAAGGAATGATAACATTGGCCAATGCACAAGACAGGTCCAGGAATATAATACCTTGAGTCCATGACTCTTGAGAATTAATAGACCATATTGATCTTAATGAGAATAGTTTCAGTGCAAAGACAAGACAAAGGACAGATTGCATGGTGCAGAGAGTAGAAAATTAAGAAAAGGAATACTCAGTGCAGGGGACGATTTGGAGGAAGTTTACATAAAAATGAAGGAGATATATGAGAGTAGCTAGAGATGATATGATTTCTAGGGATTCTTTCCAGAGATGGAGAAAAAGTATAAGAGAGAACAGAGAAAGATGAGAGAGAGAGAAAGTGAGGAAGGGGAGGGAGGGAGGGAGAGAGAGAAAGTAGATAATCAATGGAGCAAGCTTTAAATCATGGATCCTAAACCTATATCTAGGAATGGGGGGTTATTGCTTAATGGGTGCAGAGTTCAGAATTCTACACTTAAAAGTGGTTAAAATGGGAAATTTTGTGTTGTATATATGCTACTACAATAAAAAGTTTTTTTAAAAGCACATCTGAAACCTTTATATGAGAAACTGAAAAAAACTACGTGTCAGCAAGAAACTGAGTTCCCCTTATGACTCAATGGGTTTTGCTCTTTTACCTTTTGAAACATTGCACGTGGTGCTCAAACTGGAAACAAAAATTAGTTCCTTGTATTTGGCATGCCTTACAGAATTAATAGTCTTCATGTCCCTGACAAAATAAAGGAAATCTATCCAAATTTAGCAGAAAATAGGACATTGGGGTTGTTTAGAGTGATGGAAGAAACAAATATATGGACATGGCAACTACTCTCTTAGTCTAACACCATTCTTTTTATTTAACTGAAATTGTCCTAAATGCTTCAGGGTAATCTTGCTGAGGCCGTGAATGAACTGAATATTTTTCAAATCTTTTTTACTTATTAGGGGACACAGAGTCACTACCCATATGTGAATGAAGAACTGTAATGTCAGCTTAGTATTTCAGGAACAAGAAATAAACTGGAAGGCATAAAGGAACTAGGAATATGAAACTGTGGATGGAGTCCAGATTTTATTTGCTCCACTTTACAAGTTAAATCATGTTCTTCCCAAGGGTCAGTTCACTAATCAGATACACAGGCTATAGTCATTAATGACTGTCAAGATCTAAATTGGCTTTTTAGCCTCAGCTTAGATCGTTAGTTGCCATAATCTTTGAAGCTATGAAGGCAGATTGCTGAGAAAAAAACCTGAGGTTCATTTTCATTGCCTGTGTTATATCTTGAAAGAGCAGAAGAATTGTAGATCATGGATTAAGTGAAAATTCTGCGATGATAGATATAAGAACCTTTATTTAGATTCCTTAGAGTTGCTGGCCGCAGATGCATTGTCACCCCTCATTCAATTATTCTTTTCAACAATTATTTAATATCTATAGCTTCCACTCCATATTTGGAGATAAGGAAAGCAAAGTATCCATGAAGCTCATTTAAGCAGGTTCTTCTGATTCTTCAGTTGTCCCTCTTTATTCTTCCTTATAGCTTCACCTTCTTTTCCTACCTCTTAAATGTTGGCATTCTTATTGAAGCCTACTTTTGTCCCCTTCTCACCTGTTCTACCTAGCAGATCTCATAGTTATACAGGTTCAAATTCCATAATTATATCAATGACTCCCAAATCACTATTAGCTGAGTTTTAGTCACTTCCCCTTGGGTAGCTCAAAGATCTAAAATCTACAAAATTTAATTAGCCGTATTTATCTCCAGACCACGTTCCCCTCCTGTGTTCCAATCGGTACTGCCCTCCACCTCGTTTCTCCATCTTGACTTCTCTCTGTCCCTCAGGCTCCTTTGTCAATCCCTAAGACTTGTTGATTCTAACATAAATATTTCATAAAGGCTTCATCTTCCCTACTCCACTGGTTTGGTCTCGGTCATCTATTATCCTTTCCTTGGACTACTGAATCAGCTTGCCCTTCTTTTTCTCTTCCACACCTTTGATTCAATTCTTATACTATTCTAAAACGTATATCTTATCAGTCCATTCCTTTGCTTTTAAGTTTTCAATGGTATCTTACTAGCCTCGCAATAAATTTAAAACTGATCAGTGTAGCACAGAAGGACCTCCAGGATCCAACACTTTTTCTTCACCCCCACCTTCACTTATTTATGCTCGCAACTTCTCTCACACACTTCCACAAATGCTCAATTTCACTCCCACCTATCAACTTGAATTTCTGTAAACCAGCAATGCTCTCTGCCACTTGTAAGTGCAAACACCCTTTAGGACTTTTGTCATGGTCATCCTTTCTCTGTTTCTGTTTTGGGTTAATAATTACTACTTGCCTTTTAAGGATCATTTCTTCTCTCTTGAATCCTTCTATGGGTGTGGTTCCTATACAAAGATTTTCTATATAGTGTAACTTTATCATAAACAGCCCTTATAACCTAGAAATACTGGGATTTCCTCTTTATTCCTCTCTCTCTGATCTCCTTAGTTGGCTTGCCTAAGGCAAAAAAACCTAGTAAGTCACAGAATCTAAATTCAAATTCATTTCCACACTTTCTCCATTAAACCACAGTGCCTGAATTTAATCTCATTGTATCCAGCAGTCTAGCATGCTAGCCCACACAAAACTTTTATTTAAAAAATTATGGATAGGGAGATTTCCATGCATGCCCATTCCTATTCCACCATACATCTGTTACGTCATATTGCTGCAATTACCAAAATGTGTTGAATAATTACTCTGTAGTAGCTGTGGACTTTTCCCCCATTTGAACTGACCAATGCACACGTAAAATCTTCAGGTTTAAAGAGACATTAGAAGACTTGTTCTAAAACTTGGCTTCATATTTCTATTACCTGGGAAGTTTTAAAAAATATTGATGACTGGATTCCACTGCCCAGAGACTCTGATGTACTATTTATGGGCTATTGTCTGATGTGGTGGTTTAGAGCTGTATATACTACAGAAACACATGTTCTGAAGCATGCATGCAGGCAGGCAGGAAAGGCAAACCCATATCTGGAGAATGTGCTATTCTAGACAAAACAAAACACTGCCCCTTCTATAATGAAGTGTTCCAAGGTAATCAACCTGCCATGAGGCAGCGGACTGATCATCTTGGGGAATGGTGGCATATCAGGAGCTGAATGTTTGTCTCTGCTGCTGACAGACTGGGTATGCAGCAGTGCTTATAATCAGGTCAGCCTTGGCTGAGTCCATTCATAAACTCTATCCCTACTACCATGGCCATGTTGTCTATGGTCTCATTGGTCAATAGAAGGAGTGGCTGGGGGAAAGAGGTCATCTGGTTTCCACAGAATGGGTCATCTTATTGACTTCATTATTAAAATCTTCCTCTGTTGAAATCACCTTCTGGTGAGCATTCACATGGGACACATTTATCCTCATGTTTTTTGCCCACTCATAAAGGTCTAACCACATACCCTTCCCCAAGACCATTTTGTCACCAATTTTCCAAGTTCCTTTTCATGTTCCTTCCAAGTCCCTGACCATCCAGCCAAATCACTGATGGAAGCCCATGAATCAATATACAAATGGACCTCTGGCCATTTCTTCATCCAAGCAAAATGAACAACAAAATGCACTGCTCAGATTTTTGCCGACTGGGAGTATATCCCTTCCTCACTGTCCTTCAGGTATGTCTCAGAAAGGGATTCTAGTGCTATGGCTGCCCACTTTCAGGTGGTATCTGTATATTATTTAGAACCAACTGCAAACCAGGCTTGAGTTTTCTCTTCCTCTGTCAACTGATCATAAGAAACTTCCCAACTCATAGCTGTGGGCTTGAAAAGAGAAGGTAATGTGGCAGGAGTGGGGCCATGGGCATTTGGGGCACTACCTCTTATAACGTATTTGTGCCTTCAGGACATAGTAGAGCCCTACATTGCTTGTAACACTTTCATTTTGTGATGGAGTATTACAATGTATACCCAACATTATGGCTTGGTGGGTCGGACAACACCCAGGTTATGATGAGATTCAGATCTCATGATAACTTGGTGGCCCAAGGTTTAGTATTCAGTCTTTACTAAGTCCCAGTAGTAGATCAATGGCTATTTCTCATAATTAGTGGTAATAGTCTGATGATATTATCTCTTACTCTGTAACAAATGTTCCATGACAATGCAATGTGTTGGTGGAGGGGTGCCATATTGGAAGTGTGCACCCTTGCATGATTGTTTTGTAAGTTCACAAGTTCTCTAATAAATAAAGTTGAGATGTCCATGAGGTAGGATGGTAAATGTGTATTCTTGGCCTTCCCAGCTAAAATAAAACTATTTCTGGTGGTTTTAATTAAGAGAAATTGAGAAGAAAACATTTGCCAGCTCAATAGGTGTATACCAGGTACCAGGGGCTGTGTTGATTTCCTTAAGCAACGATACCTGTTCTATAAGGGCAGCTGTAATTAGAGTCACCACCTGGTTAAGTTTATGATAATTCCTGTCATCCTCCAAGATCCCTCTGTTTTCTGCACAGATCAAATAGGAGAGTTTAAGTAGGAATCACTACCCCTGCACTCTTCACATCCATGAGGTGGCACTAATTTCTGCAATCCTTACAACAATTCAGTATTGCTTTTGATTTACTATTTTGCTAGGAAGAAGCACTTCTAATGGCTTCCACTTGGCCTTTCCTACCACAATAGCTCTCATTCAACAAATTAGGGAACCAATGTGGGGATTCTGAGAGTTGCTGAGTATGTTTTTCCCAATTATGCATTCTAGAACTGGGGAAATAACCACAGAATGAGTCCAGGGACCCACTGAACCTACTGTGAGACAGACATGAGCTAAATTTCCATTGAATAATTGACCTCCATAATCCCATACTCTGACTGGTGAAACACAGTGATGTTTCAGGTCTCCTGAATTACTGTCACTTCCGAACCCATGTTTAATAATCCTCCAAATATCTGATCATTTGCTTTTCTCCAAGGCACAGTTACACTGGTAAAAGGCCATAGATATCTTTGTGGAAGGCTGGGAGGAAGATTAACAGTATAAATCTTTGGCAGTGTAGCACTGTCTTTTTCCAAGGGGCCCTGGCCTTCCCTTCATTTGACAATCTCTGGGTCTGTAAACTCTCTCAAGTCTGGAAATTGATTAAGAAGCTGTGACTTTCTGTTTTTGTAATTCAAGTTAGATTTTTTTTCACTTGACTAGAACTCTTTTGCTTATAGAGATTAAGTAAGAATTTAGTAGAATGCCCATCTATTTTACTTCTAAGTATCCTGTGATCTATTAACTAATGCCATTGGTCTCTGTGAGTCAGACTATTTTAATTGTTGCTTTAAGTCTGCTGTCCATTATGGTAGTCATGTCTACCTTGCCTTTGTCAATTAAATGCTGCCCCTTCACTTCTGCAAACCTGGGATCTGATTATCCCCATTGTGTTTAAGCATCCAAATTCAGTGACAGCAGTTTCCACAGTAAATTCTGATCTACAGAAGAGAGCAACCACAGAAATCTTCAGGGATGATAAAGTTAGTATCGCAAATTTATTCCTCACAGTCCCGGTAAACGATGTGTCCTCTGGAAATTCCTGGGTGAGTGAGCAGGTCATATTATGATAAATCCACAATAACATTTCAATCTTTCTAATAAGTCTTTTGATTCCCCTCATCTACATTATGCCAGGGCAGTATAGGCCACCTTTAACTTTAGGCAATATAGACCACCATTTTGTCTATGCTTCTTACCTGACCAAACTGTTAGAGCCCTTTCTAAACCCACAAGCTTCAACACTGAATGCAGAATCTCTGCTTAGTGGGCCCATACCAATAAATTCAGCCTGATCAAACTTTATGTTCCTTCCACCATTATCCCACATCTTTAATATCCATTCCCACACATATTCCCCTGATTTCTGTCTATATCAATTGGAAAAACCATGTAGTTCTTTTGGAGTATAGCACACCTCCTCATGAGTCACACTTTTTACCTAACTTTTTGGGGCCTTTTGGGACTTCAGTCTAGTCAAAGATCTGGAAGAAAAGAGGGGTGGTAGGGGTGGGTCATGAGAAGAATTAGAAGTGTCCGGCAAGACAACTGCTTCAAAGAATTCCACTGCAGTTTCATCTAAGAAAACAGGATTAATCACTGCAGACAGTTGAGTGAGGGCTGTTTTCTCAGAGGAATAGTACAGATTTATCAGGCACCACAATGTTAATCTCTACAGACTAAAATTGGGTAGCTGATTCTTCAGGGAAAACCATTAAAGTTTTATCTGACAAAGAATCTATAGAATCTAGGGCTTCAATGTCCCACCATTATTAATATCAACCCACATGGCCCCATTCCAATTTTCAGGATCCCATTCCTTTTTAATTAATGCCCTGATTTAAAACAGCAGACACTTTGCAAAGTTTGGAATTCAATTTACATTGTAATCTAGCCACTCACACAATGAGAATCTAGGTCTGTATTTCAGAAATCTCAAGTGTGAAGATACATGAAATAAGATTTTCTTTCAAGGAAACATACAACTTTCATGTCCTTTATGTGGTACTTAAGTTGGGAATTTGAAGCCTTGAGCTTATGGCTTTCTTTTACAACTGTATTCAGCAGATTTAGGAACAACAAGCCAACATAATTATACTTTTTAACTCCTCAAAACTCAAAGTGTCAAAAATATTCTCACCAGAGTCTTGCCTTTTATAAGCATTTGAGTAGCTGTATGCAGTAGTGATAATTTGTGTATCTGTATTGTCTGTCAACTTATGCAATGGACTATCAGTGCCAACTTGATTGTTGGAAATAGTCATTTATACCTTTCAAATTAATCAGGTTAGAGAACCAATTGTAAAAACCCTAGAACCAACTCAGAAATTTTAAACTTAAAATTCTAGGGAAACAGAAGCACAGGAGATATATAATGGGATTTTTTAAATAGGAGTTGGCTCATGGGACTGGAGATGAACAAGCCCAGATTCTGTAGGGCAGGTTGCAAATTGAAAACTCCAATGAAGATTTTTGATGAATTCCCAGGGAAAAGCTGGCTAGTTGCTGTAGAAATGGACGTTCTCCCATTTTGACTGCTGAAATCATCACTTCTCTTTTTAAGGCTTTCAACTAATTGGATGAGACTTCTCTCATTATAGACGGCAATCTGCTCAGTTGATTTTAGATGTAATCAACAGTAATCAAATTACTGATGATTTAGATACATGAAATATACTCACAATAATAATCAGCTTAGTGCTTGCTTCATGAAATATCTGGACACCATAACCTAGCCATGTTGACATATGAACTAGTTAGGACTTCAGGACTCTGTCTCCTTAACAGTGGAACCTGCAGAGTCTGGGATTTGGGCTTTCTGGTCATCCTTTTCTGTGTTGCTTCAGTCTAACATGGGCCTGGTCCCAGCCCATGCTCTGGGTGGGTAATGCTGGGTGACCTGTTCTTCCCAGCCCTTGGCAGGCTCAGCAGCTCCCCAGCCTGCATTGAAGGATGCCCTGCCTTAGGTCAGGCTGAATTAAAAAAAGTCTCCAGTGGAGACTCCAGTGTAAAGCTGCTATATTCAAGGAAAGAGAAAAACCATCCCTTTCCTATAATATTACAGACCTCCCCTGCTGTTCAGTAAAATAGTACTATCGTACCTCATTTTATTGTGCTTTGCTTTATTGAATTTAGTAGACATTGTGTTTTTTACAAATTGAAGGTTTGAGGCAACCCTGAGTCGAGCAAGTCTATTTTCCAACATCATGTGCTCATGCTGTGTCTCTGTGTCACATTTTTTCAATATTTCAAACTTTTTCATTATTACTATACTTGTTATGGTGATCTATGATGATTGATCTTGATGTTACTATTCTAATTGTTTTGAGGAGCCATGAACTATACCCATACATGAGAGTAAATTTAATAAATGTTTTGTGTGTCTTCTGACTGCTCCACTGACCAACCATTCCCCCTTTTCTCTCCCTCTTCTCAGGCCTCCTTATTCCCTGAGACATAAAATACTGAAATTAGGCCAATTAATAACCTTACAGTGGCCTCTTGGTGATCAAGTGAAAAAAAGAGTTGCATGTTTCTCACTTAAAACAAAAGCTAGAAATGATTAAGCTTAGTGAAGAATGCAAAGCAAGATAGGCTGAAAGTTAAACTTCTTGCACCAAACAATTAGCCAAGCTGTGAATACAAAAGATAAGTTCTTGAGAGAAATTAAAAGTGCTACTCCAGTGAATTCACAAATGGTAAGAGAGTGAAACAGGCTTATTACTGATATGGAGAAGTTTTACAAGTCTGGATAGAAGATAAAACTAACCACAACATTCCTTCAAGTCAAAACCTAATCCAGAGCAAGGATTAGGCTTGTTCTTCAGTTCCATGAAAGCTGAGAGTGGTGAGGAAGCTGCAGAAGGACAAGCTGACAACTTGTTAAGGGCTAATGCAGCTGGTGACTTTAAGTTAAAGTCAATGCTCATTTACCATTCTGAAAATCCTAGGGCTCTTTTTTAAGAATGATGCTAAATCTACTCCAACTGGAACAATAAAGCCTGGATGATGGCATATCTGTTTACAACATGGTTTATCAAATATTTTAAGCCCAATGTTGAGACCTACTGCTCAGAAATAAAGAGTCCTTTTAAAATATAACTGCACATTAAAATGCACCTGATCACTGAAGTGCTCTGACGGGGTATAAAATAAGGTTGATGTTGTTTTCATGCCTGCTAACCTGACATCCACTCTGAAGCCCATGTATCAAGGAGTCATTTTGTCTTCCAAGCCTTGTTATTTAAGAAATTTATTTTGTAAGACTGTAACTGCCATGGTGAGTAACTCTTTTGATGGATCTAGACAAAGTAAATTGAAAACCTTCTGGAAAGGATTCACCCTTATAGATGTCATTAAGAACATCATGGGAAGAGGTCAAAATATCAACATTAATAGGAGTTTGGAGGAAGTTTATTTCAACCCTCATGGATGACTTTAATGGGTTCAAGACTTAAGTGGAGGAAGTAACTGCAGATGTGATGGAAATAGCAAGAGAACTAGAATTAGAAGTTGAGCTTGAACATGTGACTGAATTCCTGCAACTCTTGATAAATATTGAATGGATGAGGGGCTTCTTATGGATAAGCAAGGAAAGTGGGTTTTTGAGATGGAATCTACTCCCGGTGAAGACGTGTGAACGTTGCTGAAATGACAACGAAGGATTGAGAATATTACATAAACTTAATTGGTAGAGCAGCAGTAAGTAGGGTTTAAAAGGATGGACTCCAATTTTGAAAGAAGTTCTACTGTGTATAAAATGTTATCAAACAGCATAGCAAGCTACAGAGAAAACTTTCATGAAAAGAAAAGTCTATTGATGCAGCAAAATTCATTGTCTTATTTTAAGAAATTGCCACAGCCACCCTAATCTTCAGCAACCACCACCCTGATCATTTAACAGCTACCAACATCAAGCCAAAATATTATGCAGCAAAAATATTATGACTTGCTGAAGGCTCAGATGACAGCATTTTTTAGCAATAAAGTAATTTTTATTTAAAGTATGTTCATTATCTTTTAAGACATAATGTTATTACACACTGAATATAGTGCAAATATAATTTTATATGCATTGGGAAACCAAAATATTTGCACGACTCAGTTTATTGCTTTACTGTGATGGTCTGGAACTGAACCTGCAAAATCTCTGTGGTATTCCAGTAGCATCTTCCATTTGCATCAAGCTTCTCGGTACTTTCAGATCTACTTTCTTCAGTACTTTTGTTAGGTACTTTCAGATATTCCCTTTTTCCTACAATTCTGAGAAAGTTTATTTACTGAACTTACTTTTTTTGAAGTGTAATTTGCAGCAAGCAGCAAGTTAGAATTTTAGGCTAATAGATATGAAAAAGTAAGATTCATAGGAGCTTTTCATCTAGGCAAAAACAAATATCTATGATAAATAAACAGATGATACAACTCAACAATAAAAAGACAAATGACCTAGCTAAAAAAATGGGCAAAAGACTTGAATAGACATTTGTCCAAAAAGAAATACAAATGGCAAAAAAAACCCACATGAAATAATGTTCAACATTACTAATGATTAGTGAAATGCAAATCAAAACTACAATGAGATATCATTCCGCACCTATCAGAATGGTCACTATTAAAAAGACAAAGAACTACAAGTGTTGGAGAGGATGAAGAAAGATAGCAACACTTATTCACTGTTTGTGGGAATGGAAAATGGTATAGCCACTGTGGGGGAGTATTTGGCAGTTCCTAAAGAAGTTGAATATAGATTTGCCATGTCACCCAGAAATACCACTACTGGGTATATAACCAGAAGAACTGAGAGCAGTGACATGAACAGACATCTGCACACCAATGTTCATAGTGGTGTTATTCACAATTGCCAAAAGTTGGAAACAACCTAGATGTTCATTAACCAATGGGTGGATAACCAAATTGTCGTGTATTCACATGATGGAATATTATGCAGCTGAAAGAAGAAATGAAATAGTGAAGTATATGACAAGTAATGGATTACATTATGTTGAGTGAAGCGAGCCATTCACAAAAGGACAAATAACTGCATTATTGCACTACAATGAACTAAATATAGTGTGTAAGATATAGTATGATTTCATTTATATAACATATAAATCAATTTATAATAATTAAATTAAATTACTTCTTATGTAGGGCTTGGGAAGGCATGCTAAACGGTGTGAAGTTTGTCTTTTTGGAGTAATGAGGTAGTTCTATTATTTTTTGTGGTGATGAATGCACAACATTGTGATTATACCAAAAGCCACTGATTATACAATTTAGATAGATTGTATGGTTTGTGAATATATCTCAATAAAACTGCTTAATAAGTAAATAAATAAGTAATTGTGCCAGAAAAGCCAGAAATAACAGCTATGTATAGCAGGGAAACAGAGAAATTGAGATGTAAAAACTTTTGTTTGTTTGCCTGTTTTTAGTTTATTATTATTATTGAAGTAAGGAAAATGTTCTAATAATGATTGAAGTGATGAATACACAACTATGTGATTATAACAAATACCATTGATTGTACACTTAGACTAAATTGTGTGCTTTATTAACACGTATCAATAAAATTGATTTGTTTATAAAATGGAAACATATTTCATGAGATTAAGAGGGGAGAGGCTTTGGAATCAGGCACTGTTGAGTTTAAGTCTTGACCCTTCTACATACAAGCTGTGTGGCATTGGCGGGTCACTTTGCCCTTCTGAATCTCAGTTTGCAGAGAGGGCATAATAATCATGCTATGTATGGTGATATAAGTTAGTTCTTATGAATTTACTGTGCATATGTGAGTGATAAATTGGTGTCTTAAAGGAGGAGTGGTCCTTACTTCATGGCTGGAGGTTACTTAGAAATGTTTTTAGAGAGTATGTACAAGATGAATTTAATTTCAGGAAATTTTGTATTCCAAAGTGTATGTATTGCCACACTTTTCTAAGTGAAAAAGCTGAGACTCAGAGCAGTTAAGTCTCATACATAAGATCATCACATTCCTGGGTTCAGAGAAGAGCTTTAATTAGACTCAGTCCTGTCTCTGCAATGTGTTTGCTTACTTATTTTTATTACTCAGAATGTGGCCAAGATCTCTTCCCATCCAAGCTCGCATTAAAATTAAAATTGTTGGCTAGACATTACACTCACAATTTGGGTTAAAAATGTCCACAAAGCAATCACATCCCACTGGTTCCAAGTTCTTTGGACAAACCTACTAGTGTTTGTACTTCTAGGAATTTACCCCTGGTAACAGAGCATTTATAAGCCTGAAATGCCTGTTAATAAAATATACACTCTGTACAGTCATTTCTAGGAGAAGGCAACAAGCCCTGGCTGCCTTTAGAAATGTGCTTTTGAACTCTGAATTCAAGTGGTCCTTTTTCCTCCACAGTTGATGATGAAGAGAAAATTTTACCAGGTTCCAAGAATGCTCTCTAGTACCTTGAGTGATTCTCCCAAATCTTCTTGTCATCATTTTTTAAACCTGCAAAGCAGATGGGCTCCAACTATTTTGTAGGGTCAATATGAGGAATGGATACAATAAAGCATGCATGTATATTTTGAAAACTATTAAGTTTTATATTACTGTTCATAACCTTGATCTCAACCAAAGTACAATATTGATCTTTCCGGGGAAGATTGAAGGTAATAAACATATCTCTGAGGAAGCATTTCGGCTCCAGTGGAACCCAGTGATACTATATTCTCTTCCATTTTCACTCTAACCTAGTACAGTAAGTAATTAAAGCTAAGTACTTAGTCACATGAGATGATAGATTATTACCTAATTAGGAAGTCATTCCCCTTCTTTCTTTCTAATATATATGAGAAAACATTATCTTGTTGGGTTTTATAAGCAAGTTCATTGCTTCAGGGTTAATTGGAAGCTTGTAAGAAAGAACAGATGGAAAGCAGTGAGGGGTCCAACCAAGTAGTTTGGAAATCTTTGAAAAGATCTGGGAAGTAAAAGAGATTTTTAATGGAATCCTGGACTCCACTTTTCTGTACTCAATTAGTTAATGTATTTCTTTCTTTCATCAATTATAGCCTTTGAAAAGCATGCTATTACTTCCCATCAGATCTGCTTTTCCTCTCATGGAATAGGATCCCAGTGGGAAGAATAATAAATGAATAAATACTGCTTCTCAGAAATATAGGGGGTATTACTGTTAGCAGGAAACCTTCTACTTCATGGGGAAAAATATTGTCCTATGTCTTTAGAATCTGAGACCAACTTGTAAATCAGCTGATGGCAGAATGCTTCCAGAGAAGGCCAAATATCTTCATTAATTCATTGGTTGTCTTTCTTTTTCTTATTTATTTAGCTGTACCCATTTCTCCACACAACATACTCATTTTTTGCTTTCGTTTTTGAAATAGAAATGAAATTTATAAATCAACAATCAACACATAACTTATGTAGAAAAACAAATTAAAGCACCAGCAAATACTTACTTGAGAGATGGTCTTTCCTGCCTTGATATTTAGATCTTAGGTCCAATACCAGGTAAGCAACTAACGATGGACTGTTTGAGTGCTTTTTCTTCAAGGATGCAGCAAGAAACTGGGTGTTTCAACTAGTACAAACATATAAATCTTCATGACTTTCCCTGCATTTACCAATAAAAAGCACCCATACATACAATGAGCCTAAATGGAACTAATGAAATCTAAGAATACATAGGGATCTTACAGTTTTGTTTTGTTAAAAATATATGGAGAAACTGAGGTCAAGGTGAATGATCTGTCTTAGCTTAAATGACAAGTTGAGGGTAGTCATTTGGGTTATATTGATGTTCTTTTGGTTTATAATTATTTGCATGTCAAAATGGCGAGAGTAGGCTGGTGTTCTTTCTTCTAACACCTTACACCTGACTCACAAAGGCTATTTGCACAAAAGAAGAAGGTGGTTCCCATCATTGACACAATTCTATATTACTCAATTAAGTGTCAGCTTCCAAACATGCACTACGGAGAACACTCATAATATGAAGGAATGAATGAATCTCATGTTATAATTAAATAGGGATTTTTTGAAGGCTTTAGTTTATCCATCTCAACCCTTTCTGACTCTAGACTAAATATATTTGTGATCAGACCACTAAAGCTTCCTGATAACAATACTTTCTAAACCCAGTTGACTGAAATATTCATTTATATTTCCTGCCAACAAGGGTTCTAACCACTATTTTGGATATATAAATTTATTCTCTTGATACCTATTTCCACAAACAGTAACCTTCAATCTGCAAATGTCTCATTTCATTTGGTGAATGGTTTTATTACATGAAATGGATGGGGTAGGAGGGAAAAGATGGTGCATTTTTTTTGAGTCAGGAAATGATTCAAGATGATGCATTCCTTCACAGTGTGCTCTTTATGACACATGAAAGAATTCATCTAGGAAAGGGAATGGAGCATTTCCAGTGTTGGGGAAGAATGGGTTAAGAAAAGGGCAAAATAATAAGACAATTTATTGCTAACCAGCTAAAATTACTTTTGTTTCATCTATCCTGTCTGAATTTCACTTGAAATAGCAGTTAATCTTTCATATCTCCAGTGACAGTTACAGTTAACATGGATTAATACAAATATCTGATGGAGCACCTTACATTGCTGTGGTTTATTATTACATTTTAAGTCTAGGCATAAGACCCTGATCTTTGTACAGAGAGAATATAGAAATACCTAGAGGTTCTTTTTTAAAAAGCACAAGTCATCTGAGTTTTTTCAGCCCCTCAATGCTCTGTGTGTTATTTCTCCTTCACTGTCTTTCTACCTATTCCCACTCAGTTAGCTTTCCTTGCCTTTAAGCCCCTCAGTTTCACCATGCTCTCCTATGTCCTGTTCTACCTTCTCCCAGCACATGAATCAAACAGTCCAGCTTCCTCCCCTTTTGCTGTTGACCATTCCCCTTCCAAAAAAATAGCACCACCACCCTTCCTCAGTGTCTCCATCAGTGCTGGCTAGTGGGGCCGTTGTGTTAAATCAGGCTGCATACATGCTTGGGACATCAATCATGGGTAATTCCTATATCCATTATAAGGAGTTGTAGTGTCCTGCTATCCAGCTTCAACTCAATAGTAGGCCTTCAAGGTATTTTTCCAAGTTTGGTCTAAATTTCTCAAAACATAGACAGAAAACAGAGGAGGGACAGATGAGAAACAGCTTTTGAAAAAATACATCTATATGCTACTATGTGTCATTGAAATCTTAAATTCCCTAATTCCATCATATCATATTCTGCCATTTTTACTCCTCATCTTCTGGATTATTTTGAATTAGATTGCATTTCTTCTCACTTCAGATCTTAATTCCTGGGACCATATTTTACTTCCTTATAATTAGTTTATATATGGATCCACCTCTTCTTAAACAATATTTTTCAAATTTATGCCTCTAACCTCTATCATAGGAAATTTCACTAAGTAGGACATGGTGTCCAATCTCTCCTAGCTTTGCATAATTTTAGTAAGTGACTTTAGACAAGTCAATTAACATAGTATTTTTCATGTATCATTTTCATTTACAAGGGCTAATTCATGTGAAAGTTCTTTACAAATGTAAAGTTCTAGTTTTATGACTGTTAATGCTGAATCTTCTCACTCACAGCCTTTTCTATGGGAATCCTGCTCCTCTTCAAATCTTTTTGTAGGTCAGGCGTAAGTGGTCATATTTTTATCATATAACATAGTCCCTCTGGCCAGAGCTGATTTGACTGATGATAAACAACCCTGGGCTTGGGTAATGGCTTATCTGGTGATCTGGCGAAAAACTTCTATTGAAGCAGGGACAGCTAGCCAAAGAGATTCTTCTACTTAGAGGAAGTTGAAATGGGAAATAGTAAAATTCAAGCACTTTGTGATAGGACATTAAGAAAAATAGTCATGAAGTACATATAGGCTACAAGTGAGCCAAAGATTTAGTAAACAATAGTTATATTTAAGTACAAGCTATAAAGTTGTAAATGGCACGTAAGCCAACTAGAAGTGAGACTACTTAGAAGACAGAGAAAACAGATCAAGAGAGTAGCTCAATTAATCTAATGGAACTGTGCTGGATAGTTTCCATTTACCCTTTCAAACTTCACTGCCCTGCTTTGTCCCCAGAAAAATCCCTGCTTGTACTACCCAAGTCTCTTTGCCTTCTGGTTTCTAATTTGATACCATAAGGTCAGAAGTTGCTAGGAAATTGAAGAGAGATAAAGAGAGACATGTATTTCCTCGGCTTCTTCTCTGCAAGGCTGTAGTGTGGCAGATGTTGCTAAGAGTCATGGCACCCCGTGGGCAGCACAGTACCATAGTCATAGGTCTTGGGCTTCAGTAACCACTTCCTCCCCTTGTTCCTTTAGGTAAAGTGATACCAACGTCTTCTCTCCCTTTCTAACTCCAGTATGTGGTATCAACCCATGACAGTTTCCTTTAAACTCTCCTCTTTTGCATAAATAGCACCTTCAATAATTTCTTCTTAATGACCCCTTTTAAATATACTATGTATTTCCTTCCTGAAGTTTGATTGTACCCATTAATGTCAGAACAGATTTGTAGACTCTGGCTGCAGAGGCATGTTGGATCTAGAATGACTTCTCAGTTCCAGTATTTGTGAGGACTACTTTCTTTTCCTCATTTTACAACCACTCATCAATCGAGTACAACTCAGCTTCTGACCCAACCTCTCCAATGAGCATGGCCTTGTCAAGTTTTCCAATGACTTCCTTGTTGCCAAGTTCAACGGAAAGTTCTCTGTTCTCATCTTACCCTTTCAACAACATTAACACACTCTATACCAACCATCATTCTTTCTCGGCTATCCTTTGTCGAACAGATTTTTTTTTTTTTTTTTTTTTTTTGGTCATTTTTATCAAAGCTATACATGTCAAATAACTTTACTAGGCTTATTTTAAAAATCATTCTCCTATTGTTCCCTTCCCCAACCCCAATTCTTGTTTTTCTAGAAACTACAGTCTTTGACTCTTTAAAACTGTTCTTTTTTCCCTCTGGTATTGGCCTCTAAATTTCTATGTATGTTTAAACTATTTTCACTTGATTTTTCAATTTTCAAAAATTCTGTCTTCCTAGTAAGGAAGCTGAGATTACCAGATTCTCTTACATTGTACCCATTCACATACACACATGAATTTTTTCTTTCTCTTCCTCTTGATAAAATTCCACAAATATTTGGTGATCATTCAATGTCTGCCACATTGAAGAGTGGTGCACCAAAATATCTGTTAGGATAGTGCATATTCTGAGCAAATGAAGATGATCTTGCTGGACTGTTTCTTAGAGTTCCCAGTTGTCACTGTCTGAAGGTCTTTTCTTTTGAAGACAATTGGTTTCCCCACAAGAATTTTAAAATCTCCTTTCTGGTACTATAAACCTGGCTGCCATGTTCTTGGGGATGAGTAGAAGAAACTTGAGATTCTCATCAACTTAGACTTTCACCTTAATTCCCCTTTTATGAGGATGGTTTCCCTCCCTTAATCTGATGTCCCTGGGTTAAGAAAGAGTCTCTCAGTTAACCAACTTCTATAAAGTAAACCCCTAATTTTCTGCAATGTTGAAGGAGGATAATTATTAGTGTGAAGTGGGGGAAGGAAGGGATTTAGGGGTCTAAATCCTACATAAATGATCAAACAATGGTTCCATCTGTAGAACCAAAAACACTGTCATTTTCAGAAGACCTGGAACCTTCAATTTTTGTGCATTTGTGTTAGTTTCATTATAAAACATCTTTCGACCCAGCTACCCAACAACTTTCCAAATGGTCTTTATCTATCTCAACCAACCAATATTTCTCCAGAAAATGGCCAAAGTGATCTTTTCCAATCAAATCAGATAATGTCTCTGCTGAAAACCCTTCAGTGGCTTCCCATAACACTTAGAAGAAAATCCAAACTTTTGTATTATATAGTAAAGTCTGCATGGTGTAACCCCTTGCATATCTCAAAACCTCAAAACCTCATCTTGTTCAACGTTCCCTTTTACTCAGTTAATCCAACTGCATCCTTCTTATGCCAAGTGCTTTCCAATTACAGGGTCTTTGAACACCGTGTTCCAAGTCTTTGTAAAATTCTTTCAACAAGTACACTCATACATTTAGCATATGGCTAGATACTACTACTCAGCTTCAATGTCACCTATTCTTCCCTGACCACTTGTCCTAATTTCTACTTTGGACTTTTGTGTATTTCTTCCTTAACATTTTATTCAATTTGTAATTATTTTCTTTATTTCTCTCAGGCATAGAGGAGCATATGCATGACTAATTTAAATATGCAATGCAATTTTGCATATCTATGAGAACCACATTTATCTTCCAGACCAATATGTACACCAGATTATTTTCAGGAAATTGCGTTGGCTCATATTACTCAGATGCTGTTACTTTCACACGATATATTGCAACACATTTACTGAGTTACTGGAAGGCATTTTTATAAATAAAAACTAAACCACGCTTGTCAAAATAAAAGAACAAAGTGTGATGAGAGTTGACTGTTTAGATTAGATATTCTCTTCACTTGAGCAGTCAGAATGCTAACCTTGGGGAGTTAAAGCTGGCACAATAAGATAACTGATAGACGTGAAACAATGAGAAGTAGGGTGAATGAAGTGCTTTTATTGAACTCAAGTCATCTAGAATATGTTTTCCATGTACCAAATGAGAAAGGGAATGTAATTGATCCAAAATAAAAAGCAACATTGATCAACTAGTATAAAATGACATCAGAGATTTTCATACAAAAGAAAGTTTCCATGCTAGATTTTATTAATTACAATTTGATATGCAAAGTGTTATAGAACTATAAATGAAGGCCACCCAAATTATAATTGGAGGAAGGAGAAGGAGGGAGCCAAGGAAGCATGGCAATAACATTTTATAATATAAATCTGGAAAGAACCTTAGAAATCATCTTTCTTCCATTCTTTTCAAAGAGGTATGTGAGGTCCAGATAAGTGAAATGAGTTGCTCAGTTCCTGAGAGCTTGATAGAAGTAGAATTGGGAAGAGAACTTGGTATCACCAGCTGCCTTTGTCAGGGCTCTCCATATTTACCATGCTAATTCTCTTCTATTACTGTCCATCAATAACAGGAAAAGCTTACTACTATTCCATGTCCAATGGAAAACTTTTCCTGATGCTCTTTCTTCCCTTTTGCCAACAAGATTGAGTACATCCCACTTATTCAAACACTCCCACAGATCACTAGGTTATGGTTTCCTAATTTTTTGTATTTTTTTCCAGTCAGATCATATGTTCCATGAGGGTAAGAATTATGTCTGTTTAGTTCGCCATTATTTCCCTATCTCCTAAGAGAGTGCCATGCCCACAATAAGCAATCAATATCGATGTGTCAAATTTGAAAAAATGAACAAGGACAATAGATAAGAATGGAAACTTCAAAAGGAAGATCTATAAGTGGACAATGGGCATATCAAGAAGCGTTCAACATCAGTAGTCATCAGGAAAACTCAAATTAAAACCACAAAAAGGTACCATCACATACAATGCCAAATGTTGGCGAAGATGAAGAGCATCCAGAGCTCTCTTTCTAGTGGGATTGTAAAACTCTACAATTATTTTTGAAAAAGATCTGGCAGTTTCATATAAAACTAAACATCTGCCAACCTATGACACAACAATTTCACTCTTAAGTATTTATATTCTTCCCCCATTAAAGGAAATATATGTCCACAAAAACACTTGTACAAGAATATTCATAGGAACATTATTAATAATAAGCCAGTATAGAAAAAGATTAGGTGTTGATGATAAACCAATTGTTAACATTTTCATCTATTAATATACTACTCAGCAATGAAAAAGAATGAACTATTGATCCATACAACAACATTGATAAATCTCAAAAATATTATGGTGAGTAAAAGAAGCCTTAAACAAAAGAGGACCTATTGTATGGCACCATTTATAAAAAGTTGTAGAATAGGCCAAAATATTCTGAGCTCAAATAAACCAAAATAGTGTTTTCCTCTGAGGATATGGGGGAAAGAATTGCTGAGAAGGTGTATAAAGAACTTTCTGGGGTTGTTTTAATGTTTTTATGTCTCAAAAGGGACTTGGGTTACACAGACATATGCATTTTTCAAAACTGAATTGTAAACTTACTATTTGTGCATTTCATTGTATATAAATTTTAAATGAAGTAAAAAGGAACTGTAAATTGTAAGTATTGATGAAAAGTTTAGAGTAGCAGTAGAGTACTGCTGTCTGAAACCTAATTTGAAATACATCAGAAAAAAAAAGATTGATTAATGAACGGACAGAAAGATAGGTAAATGGATAGATATATGATAACACAAGTATAGGAAAAATGTTTTGTTAAAGTGGGCGATAATGCATATGTTTTCACAGTCAAGTCCTTAAATTTTTCTTTAGGTTTAAACATTTTCATAATAAAATGGGAAGAATCAATACAATGCAAAGGAGTAATAAAAAATGAGTGAATCAGCAATCAAAAACTTAAAAAGAAATTGGAAATTAGCAAAATAAAACCAAATCTAAGATTCATAAAGTCATAACAAATATACAGCTAAAAGAATTGGATTTTCGAAATTGGCCTTCATAGCTGAAAAACCCCAGTCTGGACTAGAACCAAAGGCAACACATTAGTAGCCTGGAGTCAGAGTGGTGATTCTTTGGAAAAAAACATCCACATTGTGTGACTTAAAATCTTTTTTGATGGAGCTTAAGCTATCCATCCATCTCCCTCAGCCAATACTCAAAACCAGCAGACAATAATAGATGGCTTTGCTGTAACTGAGTTCTAAGTGAAAACAAATCCAGCCAGCAAAAAAAATATACCTCCACCCTGTTAGGCTTCTCCCTAGCCCCTGCTTAGAAGACTTTGACCATGGGACAGGAATAGCAGCTTACAGTTTGAGAAAACCTGTCTGAAAGGAAGCATCCCTCTGCTTTGAATTGGAAGCTTGTTGCTGCTAACTTAAGACGTAGAATAAAAGGAAGAAAAACTACTACTTTGTAAGAAGGAAGAGACTGTAAAATTCTGATCAGCTAGGGAGCCTTCTTGCCCTCTGAAATTGTGCTCACTTTGGCATATGCTGATCTTTTAGAGACTAACGGTATAGGACTGATGAAGGGCCATTAAGAGGTCTAAGGTCATAGCTATTGAAGTTGGGAACAACAGTCTGTTAGGTCACCAAGTCCCATTCCTTCTTCTTCAAGGAAAAGAATAAAAACAACCTCATCTAGGAGCTGCATTCAAATGCTCCTGGTAGTCAGAGAAGCCACATAAGCTTTAGCAGAATTCCTTAGTCACACAATAGAGAAATGGTTCATCAAAATTTGCAAAAGGAATATTTACCAAAAGAAGAATAAAATCTTCCCTCTGAGAATAGTAACCAATTTTCAATTCGCTTTGTTTCTACTTATACTCCAAGTATATCCTAACCAAGCAATCAACAATGTGGCAGTATTGATAAATGTTTGGAATCAGACTCCAGACTTCTGAATTTTAAATCCTGGCTTCAATATTTACTAGTTTGTTACCTCAGGCAGGTAATTTCTACTGATATCTTTTTTTTTTTTTTTTCCATTTTAAAACTGAGCTTTCAATGCCTGTATCATTTGAGGTGTTAATAATGCAAAAATCAAATAATCAACTCAATGGGCTTAAGCCACAATAGGAATCATTAACTCTTAGTACTGAAAAGTTCACAAAAGAGTTTGACCAACATCTCAAATGATAGGAAGAGCAGATTATTTTTCTTCATTTCCTGCATCTTCTTTCTTGGCTTTGGCTTCTTTCTCAGCAAACTTTTTATATATTGGTCCAACATGATTGCCAATGGCTCTTGGAACTTTCTATTTCTTTAATCATCTTGCAGGTGTTTCTTTAAAGCATCTCTTCAGGTAGTTTAGGAGAGGGAGGTATTATTGTCTCCAAATACGTCACATGTAAATCCCTGAATAAAGTAGAGTGAGCAGAGAAATGGTACTTACTAGCCATCTTTGGAACTGGTGGTAGGATCAGCTTTCTTCAAATAACAACAGCTGAATATGAGGGGAAGAAAATCAGTACAAAAATAAAAGTATTATTACTAACAGGAAAGGGAATGGAATACTAGTGTTTCCAAATAGGTAATATAAAGGACAAAAGACAAATGGTGAGATAAGGGATTTATACACATTTTTCATAAACTTAGGGCCATATACATTTTTAAGTAATGTGTCCCCCAATACAAAACAATACTAGGATGAAACATCACAGTTCAAAGAATCTATACACCAAGCACAGCCCCAGCAGTATAGGAATTTAAAGTGTTTAAAATGCCAGTAACAGTGAAGTAAGAAAGGAACAATTTAAATTAATGGATTTGTTAAGCAAATCTTGCTGCAGTACAAAAGCAGTATTCTTAGATCCCTATTCTTCTTTTTGTAATTAATGATGAAAATATTTGAGGCAATTAGAGCACTTGAGAGTGGATTAATTATCTTTGATTTACTTCAAGAGTGTTTTGCAGTTATTTAATGTTTAAAAAGTGTTCTGGGGTTTTGGCTGTAACTGGTTTTCTGCAATTATACATAAATTATGACACATGCATATAATGGAATATTATTCAGACACTAAGAAGAATATTTTCAAAAAATGATAAAATTACCATAGCATCATGAATAAAAGAAAAAATAGCAAACACCATGGATAACATTGTTTTAATTCTATACAATTTTGTAAGATTTTCATGGCTTTTTCTTTAGGTAGGAACAAATAAAAGGATTTTTATCAGCATACTAATAATTTTTATCACTAAGTGTGGGGCCTAGAGTTAATTTTTTCTTATATTTTCTGTATTTTATAAATTTTCTACAATGAGCTTGTTTTAATGTTAAAATGAGAAAACAAAATATCCTACTTAAAAGGGCTAAGTATAAAATTATATTGTGAAGGGAATGTGCATATGACTATCTCCAAAGCATACTCCTTCATTTCCCAGACAGCCAACAAAGTTCCATGTCAAGAATGGTTGAGAGTTGGGCTGGAGGCAATACTCTAAACCACAAATTCAAGTAAAGGATGTCCCTTTCTCATGTCCCCAACCTTTAGGTGACTTTCAGTCAAATCAAAATGTCTTAGCTGGTAACTGCCTTTCAAAGTCTGGAACAGATGTAATATCCAAATTTGATCTCCCTTCTATCATTCACAACTTTATGTTCTTTCTACATACAAACCTTTAGAATTTTAATGTAAAATTAAAAGGAAGGAAAAATACTGAATAGACACAAATATTAAATTACTAGCTTTGTTAGATAACTCTAGCTATGTTACAGAGGAATTATAAATTGTCCTGAACTCAGCATTTAAATATTACTTCATGTTAAACACCAAACCCATATTTCAAATGGGTGCTATTCCTTTTGAAGTCAGAAATCATACTGTATTTATTTCTGTCCAAGCAATGCTTAACACGTTTTAATATTGTAGGAAGTCAATAAATGCTTGTTGAGTTGACAAATAAATGTGTGAAGTTATCTCAGTGTAACAGGAAGATATTTAGAGAAGATGTTTGTTCATTTATTTATTTTTTGCTGTTTAATACACATTGGAAAATATTTTCTCTAATTTATAAAAAGTTTAGTCCATGCTTGTGTTAAAATTGACCATGCAAATTTTTTACATATGAATGCGTTTTATGGAAATATGCTTTATATACACTGAGACATTTGGTATTTACTCCCTCTCTGTTCAAAGATGTTTCCACATCTTAAAAACAGAGATATATAGATGGATAGATACAGATTAGATAGATAGATAGATAGATAGATAGATAGATAGATAGATAGATAG